>JAFIRS010004534.1:0-83633 GCA_018342105.1 Gonioctena quinquepunctata
TTCTCACCTCGTTTCCCTTGGGGCATAAACAGGACCCCCAAAAATTTCTCAGATATTCTTGGGAAAAGGGTCTTCTAAGATATAAAAAAAGAGTTTAAAAAGCCTAAACCTATTTTGATAGTTGATGGAAAACAGTTTCTTGAAAAACGGGTCTTGGACAAGATATCTAAATGGACAACTCAAAAAGGGTTTTCTTTGTTGGTCAACAAAAAACCCTCGTTGTTCTGTTCTTCTTGTTGGGCCCCATCGTTCTGTCTCTTTGACCCTTTCGGGCCCTTTTCCCCTTGTTTTTCCCCAAAGATACCCGGGCCCCAGCTAGTCTGTCACAATGTTTGGACTTTTTATTAGAAAAAAATTTTAGATGGCGAAGAAAAAATTTTTGTTTAAAAAGGGGAAAAAGAAAAAAATTAAAAGTCATTTTTATATAAAAATTTTCCCCCAAAATATTAGAAATTTCCCTTGAAACATTTTTCCCCTTTGGGAGTTGGGGGGGGAAAAAAATTAAAATTTTCCCCAAACATTGACTTTCCTAAAAAAGGGGTTGGATATGAGTAATTATGCAGCAGATAAGTCCCCAGTCAATACAATTTTTTGCGACCCACCAAAAGTGGAAAAACTGTTTTAACCGCTTTCTTGTTGGCCCAACCCAAAAGTTAAAAAACTTGACGATTAAGATCCGGGGACCCTTTTTTTATAGTGGGATCAAAACCCCTCTTGCACCTTGAAACTTTTTCCCGCTGGGGAATAAAGCCCGGTGAAAACAGTTGCCCAAGCCCGCCCTCTGCCACTGGCCCCGGGCCCCCATGCGGGCCCTGACGGGGCCCTTTGGGACACTCCCGGCTTCGGGCACCCACCAGGCATAGGCACAGGTACAATGACCCCCGAATATCACCGATATCACCCAACCCCCCTTTAAAAATTTTTAAAAAACTTTTCCTTTTTTTTACAAGGGACACCAACAGATTAGCTTTATTATAATTTAAAATTTTTTTTCTATAAGAAAAGTACGGGTTAATTAGATACAAAAAATTTAAAAAAAATTGATATTAAAAATTTTTTCTAACGGGTAAAAAAAATTGAATATAAATTTGGGGAAAATTTTTTTTTATGATAAAAAGTTATATATTTTAAAAAAAAAAAAGGGGAAAAAATTTCAAAAAAAAAAACCCTAAAAGAAAAAAACTAAAGGGCCTATTAGTTCAAGATATATTGTTTTTTTTAATTTTGAAATTCTATTTCGTTTATTAGGCCTCTGTATAATATTAATAAAAAAAAAATATCCAAATATTTTTGATACAATCAATTTCATATACTGTCTTAATGTTATAACCCATAATTTTTTAAAAAAAAAAAAAAAAAGGGGTCTAGTTTACAAAATCATGGGGGAAATGAAATGGGATCAACAAAATTATAAGCTTGAAACATACAGTATATGAAATTGTATATAACTAAAATAGCCAAGGGGAAACAAAAAAACTTCTTGATGACAATGGCCAATAAAGGAAATTTTTGGGTGGTCAGATGAAAAGTTTAAAAAAGTGTGAGAAAATAAGAACGGAAAAAAGTGTAAAAACCCCAATTATCATGAATTTACATAGTTTATAAGAAAAAGAAAAATATTTTTTATTTATTTTTTTCCCCGACAAAAAACCCCCAAAAAAATTGAAAATGTGAAAAAAAAAAGGGGTGCGCGAATTCAAAATTCAAATTTTTTTGGGGGAAAAAAAGGGAGAGATGGCCCCCGGAAAACAGAAAACAAAGCCACGGAAAGATTGAAAATAATTTAAAAAAAAATGATTTTTTTTTGGAGAAAAAAAAAAAAATTCAATAATTTGTTAAATATAAGCAAAAAAAAACATTCCTTGTGAGTACCCCATATACGAATATTCCAAAGCTGTTTTGGGGGTTTTTGTATGGTTCCTCCTTTGGGTATTGGAAAACAAAGAGCACTGGATTAAAAGGGGGGTTAAAAAATTTTTGGTGTGTATTAACAGCGACAGTTCCAGCGTCAGGTATAAACTCTTCTAGGACATCACGAGCTAAAAACCTCACTAATAACTCATATCACATCAAAAGAACTTTTTTTCCCCTTTGTTTTTAAAACCCCCTTTAAAAAAATTTTCAATTTTTTAAAGTAAAAGTGGGGGTTTTGTATAATTTATTTTACCGTTTCTCATGATTGTCTTAAAATTTGTAGATTGCCCCTAGAATAAATTTTTTATCTTGGGCCCCGGGGGTTTAAAATAATTTTTCCCCGAATGAAGGAAATAATTTTTTTTCGATACTTTCTCGTTTGTTTTCCACAATGATCTGAAAAAGTACTTATAAACATTAAAGGGGGGGAAATTTGACAGAAGCAGGGGTAATTCCCCGAACCGGCTATCTGAGACAAAAAAGGGGTAACAACTGAGTTTAGTCTTGGTGAAAAAAGTATTAACAATTGGCAGCAACTTTGGGGAAAAAAAGTGACGTTAGCAAAATTATTATTACATTGAAAAAGGGGAAAAATATAAATATAGGGCGAAAATAAATGATCAATCATATCAATTTGAACCCAAGAGGGATAAAAATCAACAACAACAAAAATTTTTTTTTTCAAAAACAATTCATAAAATTTGGTTCCCCCCAAAAAAAGAACAGAAATTATTAGCAATCATTATTTTATAATAACAAATCATTCGATATATCATCATTTTATTACAATATATATATATATATATATATATACACAGGGTATATATATATATATACACAGGGTATATATATATATATACACAGGGTATATATATACAGGGTGTTATGTAATAAGTGTCCGATATTTCACGGGGGGGGTTCCTTTTTTTATTTATAAAAATTTAAAAAAACATATAAGCATGGGTCTGCAAAGCCTTCATTTTTTTTATATACAGGGTGTTGAAATCTTATTTTTTTTTTTTCTTTAATAATTTTTAAAAAAATTTTTATATTTGGACGAAAAAAAAGGGATTTGGGGGTTTTTTTTAAAAAGAAAATTCAAATTGATCTTAGTTTGGCCCTCAATTGTAGGGGACACCCCTATAGGTCTTTTTTTTCTTTTGGGGGCACAACTTTGTCGTGCATTTATTATCACATTTTTCCCCCAAGAAAAAAAAATTCCTCTATCATCTTTACGTAAAAAAAGGGGGGCTTTTTTTAAAAATCCTTCAAGCAGCCGGTTTTAAAAAAAAAAACAATTTTAAAAACTTTTTTTTTTTAAATTTTTCAAAGAAACATTTTAAACGCTAACTCTCAAACAACAAAAACAAGGAATCCCCGATATGAATCTAAATAAAATCCCTAGATGTTCAACTGCCCACCTCCCCTGTATACCCCATCCAACTTCTTCTCATTGATTCCCACTCTTAGGAAAATTCCTGGGTTTTTTGCATAGTTCTAAAAAGGGTTAATTATTCGATTACTTAATTCCCTTCATTTTGGATGGTGTTGGTGAATTAGAGATTTCAGATGCCCCAGGAAAAAAAAGTCAACTCTGGTGACCAAGGGGGTCATTGTTGAGGCCCCCCTCTTCCTATTCAACGAGTCCAAAAAAGTTTGATCGAAAATTCTCCCTTGGATGCCAAAATGTACCGGGCCCCCTCTTTTTGAACCACATTTCATTTCGTAGTCTTAGCCATCTTATAAAATGGCAAATCTTTTTAAAAAGAAAATAACAATATCTCCCCCCGTGTAATTTCCCGGAATAAAGAAGGGCCCCCCAAAAATAATCTCCAAGTTCCCCCACACGTTGAGGGGCTGTTCTTGGAAAGGGATTCCTGTATCGTGGGGGGGTTTTGATCGAACAAAAGATTGTTGTGAAAATTGCGTATTCCGTGAATTTTTTTCTTCATCAAAAAGGTTTCATTTTGAAATAAAGGTTTTTGAATAAGGTATTGGAAAACCAACGGAAGTTGATACGTAACGGAAAGTCACGGGGGGTTGCCTGAACTCTTTAATTTTGATGGGACATAACAAATTATCTTCAAATTTTTACTAGAACAAAAATTTTTAACGTCAGGATATTTTAGGGAGCTTTTTTCCCGTTTTCTCCTAAGATTAACAACGCTTCCTCGGCGGGGTTCTTCCTCCGATGTGCCCCCCGACGGATCCCTAATTTTCTAAAAACCCCCTGTTTCCCTAGCCGAGCGTGAATTCTTGAAAATATTTTTAAAGGGGGAGGGTGGGTTCGGATAACCTCCTATCAATTCTAGCCCAATTTCCGTTTAAGCCATGTAAAATGTTTTCCTCTCCATTGGAAAGGGGCCCTTTTTTTAATAATTAATCACAAATTTTAAAAAAAACAAATAGCTGTTTTTTTGAATAACGCATAAAAATTGGAATAAACTTACTAGCCTACTTGATACTTTATTTTCTTGAATCAATAGAAAATTGGATGCATCGATTAATTTTGGATATCTCAAAACGGCTGCTTTAGCGACTTTTAGAAGCCCTTTTCCCCTAAAATGATGGGAGAATCGATTTTTCTGCTAGAAATGTGATACATACATACGACAAAGTTGGCCCCCCCAAAGAAAAAAGAACTTAAGCGGCGCCCCTACAATTGGGCAAACTGAGATCAAATCAGAATATCTTATAAAAAAAGGAATACAATTTAATTCAACAAATTAAATTGTCTCTTGGGTGCAATATTCAATAATCTTAAAATTTTGAAAATGAAAAGAGCAATAGGCAACAAAATAACCAAATTTACTAGCTACTTAAATTTGAGTTCTACAATTTTAAAGTAATTGCTGATAAAAAGAATACAAGTACAAACAAAATTGTATATATAAAAAGTTTGGTTTTAAAAAAATTAAAAAAAAAAATTTAAAAAGTTAATTTCCTTTTTTTACAGAGATTTAATTTTTGTACTCCAAAATTCAATTAATTCAAATTTGGTTTTTTCCCATTAAAAAAACCCCTTATACCAATTTTTTTTCCCAATATCGGTTTCTTCACTGCCTAGGTGTGTAATGTACTATATAATAATTTTTGATACCATGCACTCCCCGTTTTTTTTTTTTAAAAAAATTTTTTTTTCTTATTTTCTATTTTTTTTTTTGGTTTCATAAAGCGTGTTTTAGTATTTTCAAACTATTTTTTTTCTGCTACTATTTAGTTTGGTTTATTTTAAAAAGTGTTTTTAGTTTTTTTTAAAATATTATTTTTTTTTTTTTTTAAATTAAAATTGGTAAACTTATCAAATTAGTGTATTGTATCGGGCCTCGATAAATCTACAGAGTTTTAATGAAATCTGACTATTTAAAAGTGGATCAAAATCCCCAAAGGAGTCGGTTACAAACAAACATAAAAGTGAACCTAATATAAAGCGTGTAATAATAAAAGGTAGTTACAGATTTCTGTTCGTCTTTTGTTCAGCTTCTGCAGAATAGATTTGTTTCTTTATAAATAATAAGAGATGTGTTATGGCAAAATTATGGACGCAAAATAATTGTGCTTCATAAAAGAAAATACACATTTACTTTCATAAATTCCACCCCCAGCCCATAAATACACGTAAAAATTTGGGTTTTTACTTCCACAATTTTTGCTTCCCAAATTTTCAACCATGTTCACGGTTCAAATTGAATAAGAGAATTTTTGGGGTCGAAAAATGAAACTTCATGAATTCAATGGCGGACGAGTTTTGTGATTATGGTCGATTAATTTTAAAATTGGGATAAAAGGGGGTTTCGGGGTCGGTTTAATTTTTTTTTCAAAATTCATAAATTCAAGATGCCCCGGGCGATTTTTGTGATTTTGGCCCCCTTCGTTCAAAATTTGGGATGTGGGGTCTTCGAAGCCCCCGGGGAATTATGTTTTTTTTTACTAAATTCATAAATTGAAAATAGTAGCCCCAAAATGGCAAAAGATTTTGTGATTATGGTCCGTTTCAATTCAAAATTGGATGAGGGGGGTTTTTGGGTCGGAGTTATTTCAATTTTTTTTCGAAACTAATAAAAAAAGATGGCGGCCTCAAGATGGAGGGAGTTTTGTTTATGGCGTTCGGTTAAAATTGGGTTTTAGGGTTTTCTAGGTCGGAAATCTGAAACTTTTTTCCCAAAAATTTTGAATTCGAAATGGCGGACGATTTTTTTTGATTATGGTTCGATTCAATCCCCATTGGTATGTTGGGGGTTTTGGGTCGAGTTATGAAATTTTTCAAAATTCATAAATTAAAAAGGCGCTCTAAGATCGAGAAAAGTTTTCTGATTAGCTAATATTTCTTAAAATTGGTATGTGGGTTTTCATGTTCGGAGATTTGTTTTTTTGTAAAATCTATTGATTTAAGAGGGGATTTGGATTGAACGGCTGTGATTGGGGAATTTTCGCTCAAAACTTACAAAAAGAGACCTTGTAATAACGATGCTCTATTAAATTAACAGTTTAAAGTTGAACTAACTATAAAGTAGAAAATAAATTTTAATAAAAAATTTTTAAAGAAAGCTTTTTGGGCCTTTTAAACTTATAAAATAAATTCAAGTCATCCTGGACAATGATTTAAAATTTCTTTGTTTTTGGTTTCAAAAGCTTTTTGAATTGTTAAATAAACCCCGACAAGTTTTACATACCCCATTCTTTTCCCCCAAAAAATGTGGTATATATTTTTAAATACTTGCGCGAAAAATTTTTTGAAAAATAATTCAACAAAATTTTAAATCATTGTCAGCTATTGACAAATTTATTTTATATTTTTCAAAGGCCTTAAAAAACTTGTCTTTAAAAAGTTTAGTTATATATTTATTTTCCTTTTAGTTCGTTCGTTAAGGGTAAAATCTCGCGTGAATTCTGACCGACTTCCAGTGCCCAAAATTTGAAATTTGGCAGGTATTCATTACTCTGGTAAACATGCATGTTAAATTTTTTTTTGAGAAAAAACGAAATGGGGTTTGGCGGAGGGAGTTGTAATTATGGTCGATTTGATTAAAAATTGGTCGGGTTTTCGGGGTCGGAAATTTTTTTTTGTAAAATTCAAAATTCAAGATGGCGCCCCAAAAGTGGCGGACGGTCTGTGATTATGGCCCCATTCAATTCAAAAATTGGGAAATGGGGGTTGTCGGGCCCGGAGATTACGAGTTTTTTGTCAAAATTTATAAATTCAAAATGGCGGCTTCAAGAGCGGACAAGTTTTGTGATTCGATCAAAATTGGTATGTGGAGGTTTATGGGTCGGAGATTATGTTTTGTTTTTGGCAAAATTCATGAAATCATAATGGCGGTTCCAAGATGGCGGACGAAGTTTTGTCATTATGATCCAATTCAATTCAAAATTGGTATGGGGGTTTTGGGGTCGGAAATCATGTAATTGTTGTCGAAACTAATGAATTCAGGATGGCGGCCTCAAGATAGAGGACGAGTTTTGTGATTATGGTCCGATTTGATTCAAAATTGGTTTTATGGAGGTTTTCAGGTCGGAAATAATGAATTTGTTTCTCTCTTTTCGATAAAACTAAATGCTCTCTCATATTTTTCCTCAGTACCTATATCTTCAGACAATTTTGGGAGAATACAGAGTATTCTGCATGACTCGCAAAAGAATTCGACATTTCATTTCATCTTGAAATATTTACTCCCAACTGTTGGACTTAGCAACACTGCTGGAAGCAGAATAGACAGTAACGTGTCTTGAAAATATACAGCGGGACGTAATTTGGGACAATTTTGGGGAATATACGGTTTAAAAATGAACCGGACTATCTACGGAGTCAAAATGACTGGCAAAATTCCCGCGAGATGTAAATATAATTATATATATGTATATATATATATATATATATATATATATATATATATTTATATATATATACATATATATATATATATAAATATGATTTCCCACTTTCATATATATATATATATATATATATATATTATATATATATATATATAGAGAATAAGAGAAATCTGTTTCGAATCCAAAAGAACCCACCATCCGTGTACAGCCTGTTTCATGGTTTCCCAATCATCAGGACGGCCTGTGGTCTCTTTCAAATTCGTATCAGATTTCTCGTAGGTTAATAGCCTCAGGCCAATACAAACATGTGAACTGCATCAGATTATTGATAGTGACACCTATAATCTGTGCGGTGGAGCTTAAACCTAATATCGTGGAATTTTAATTTTCAATTTTCCGCACAGATTATAGGTGTCACTATCAATAATCTGATGCAATTCATATATATATTTTATCGACAATTAGAGCAGGGGATGGAGTATACCTCCGTTTCTGTAATGTTGGTGTAGAATCTTCTAACCTGGAAAAAAGTTGGCTGTAGTTTTTCACTAAAAGTTATTTTTGGTGTGACTTTGCTCGAGTTTTGGAAAGAGGCCATTCAGTCCTTTTATTAGGGCGATTTTGTAGTAAGTTATAATCGTTGTTAGTGTTTTGTGTATAACTCTGTTTTGTAGTTTCAAAATCTGTTTTGTTAAGTTTGACGGAATCCATTTCGTTTGGCTATCTTTCTTATCGTAGTAGAATTTTTCTTTGAAGTCAGGGTGTGCAAGATTATCAGCTCTATATTTGAGGGATTTCAACACAGCAATTTTTTGATAAATAGGATGTGCTGATTTGAAATTAATAATCCTTCCGGAACATGTGGGTTTTTGATAATTCAGTTAAGAATCACCCTGTAAAAGAAACACAAATCCAAATCCAAAATAAATACAATTTGAGATAGTTGGTTGGTTGGTTGAAAGCTAACGAGCCAGAGACAGGGTTCGCACTCAGCTTCCCTTGACACTGCGACCAGCTGGCGTCTATTATTGTATCACTCTGTCGTCAGTGGTTCCTCATTCAAACAGGTTTGTGCCTTTAATTGGTTCAAAGCCTGTTGATAAGGTTCTTCGATTCATGCCTGTTTCAGGCGATCTCTCCAAAGGTTCTGTGTCGCCTACTACAGGCGTCGTCGAAGATAATATGAGGAGGCTCCTCCTCCTCTTCATACATAGCCAACTCCCGTTTCCTGCGTACTCCATGGTGTTAAGGTGTTTTCTTAGGCCGCAGTGTCAGTCAACAGACCTATTATTATTCAGCCTTCGTTCTGTTCGGTTCAGAAGGTCAGCCGTGACCTTGTTGTGTTTTGCCAGCTCGGTGGGTTCTGGAGGATCCCAGCTCTTTGGACTTTATCTGTATAGAGTTGAGTGCTTTGATAGCACTTTGACAGTCAGATAGAATGTAGATGTGTTTTCTCCTATAACCACTTTCTAGATTCTTCTGAATGCATTCCATGATAGCATGTGTTTCAGCTTGGAATATCGTGGAGCATTTGCCAAGTGGTATTATGTAATCCATTCTTGGCCATACCCCATGTATTCCTGCACCCGTTCCATCAACTGTCTTTGAACCGTCTGTATACCAGACTATGTCCGCAGTTGATTGTGATTCTATACTCGGGGCCCATCCAGATCCATCAATTCGTGTTTCGAATGGTTTTTCGAATGAGTATAGGGGTTGCATGTAGTCTGAAATCATTTCGAGTTCTTCGATGTTGATTAAATGAGTGATTCTGGTATGTCAGTTGTTCGGATTCTCCAGTTTTTTGTTTGTTTCTGTATGCACTCATCCTGGCCTCTCAATGACATTAAGTCAAGGGGTTCGAGGTTTAGGATGATTTCCATTGCAGCTGTTGGAGTGCTATTCATTGCACCCGTGATTCAGAGAAGCCTCTGGATTTTCCAAGGTTGGTTTTGCCTGTCTTTGATTTTTTTTGGCCCCCAAGGGGGAGCCATAAGTTATTCTTGGTCTTATTACCGCTGTGTGAAGCCAGTGCATGGCTCTCGGTTTAAGCCCCAGGTTTTTCAAAGCTCTCCTGCACATCATGAAGGTTATCTTGCTTTTTGTTGGTTACATGTTGAAGATGCGGGTTCCAGGTTAGTTTCTTGTCAGAATCAGCCCTAGATATTTCACCTGCTCTACTACTTGTAATGTTTCACCGAATAGTCTGGGAGATATGGATCTCCCATGTTTCTCTCCGGGTGAAGGGAATTAGTGTCGTTTTGTTCGGATTTGCCCTTAGGCTCTCTCTGTTACACCATTCCTCCACTGTCCTCAGTGCATTTTGCACTAGCTCTGAGATTGTTCGAGTATTCTTTCCCTTGATGAGGATGACCAAGTCATCTGCATACCCTTGAGAGTAATACCCTTGGTTATTCAGAGAAATTAGCAGTTCATCTACAACCATGTCCCACAGAAGGGGGGAGAGTATGCCCTCCTGTGGGGTTCCTCTGGAAATTTCAACCTGCTCTGTTTCCTCGAACATGTTGGCTTGGACCAGTCTATTGTGAAGCATTGAGTGTATCCACCTTGAGGTGGTTTCGTCAATGCCTCTTCGAGTGCCGCAGAGACCATACTTTCAAAGGAGGTGTTGTCGAAGGCTCCTTCGTTGTCTAAAAGTGTATAATGCAATTTCTTCGTTTGCTAGAGACTCTTCAAGACTTGAACAAGCTGATGAAGTGCTATCTCGCATGATTTTCCTGTTAGATGGGCATGTGGTTTTGATGTAAAGGCCGTTCTACAAGGCGGTTTCCCCTTATGTCTCTATCTATCAGTTTTCTAAGCCTTTCAGAAGAAATGACGATATGCTTATTGGTCTGTATGCCTGGTCATGTGAGTCCCGTCCAGGTTTGGAATAAAGACCACGTTTACAGTTTTAGGTTTGAGGTAGCCATCCCAATGGTAGGCTCAGCCTGTACAGTCTGCACAGTTGTGGTGCTAGATATTCAACTACGCTTTGAAGTAGTATGGGAAATACTCCATCTGGGCCCGAGACTTGTAAGGCTCGAAGGAGTTTATTGCCCACACTACTTCTGAATGAGTTACCGTTCGTTTTAGCCACTTCCCAGTCTGCCTTTTGCCCTCAAATGAGTTTGCAGGGTTTCATATCTGGGGTTTTGATTTGTGGTGACAGTGGATCCTGGGAAGTGTGTATGGAGCAAAGTTCTATAGTTTCCTCCCCAGTATTGGTGTGATTGCCGTTGGGTTTTGAGTTCCCAACGGATTGATGGGTCTTTGGAAAGGATGCGGTGGAGTCTTTGCTCTTTCTGAGGTTTGTTCTATGTCCTCACAGAACTTCCTCCATGACTTTCTTTGTTCCTCTGATTTTTTTGTTGTATTCTGTGAGAGTTTTGGAATAATCCTCCCAGTCACTAGTTTTTTCGACGATTAAATAGTTTGCGCGTTTTATTTCTGATATTCTTCAAAGGCAATTGTTATGATATGAAGTTATCATGGCATCCTGTAACATTAGGGAGGTTTGCTCTATTTCATGAATTGTATTTGAGTTAGGTTTGACATTTTTAAATTTGTAGATTTTGCCCTGAGCTCCTCTCGGTACCCTGGCCAGTTGGTTTTCTGGGATCCCGACACATCACTGAGGTTCATTGGCATAGCAATATCCACATGTATGTGTCGGTGATCTGAGTTTGAAGATTCCTCAGATACTGCCCATTTGCAGGTAGTCGAACCACCAAAGAAGAGCCCAAAGTGTTGTCAATGATTTCCCGTCTGTTACGGGTTACGAAGGTTGGCTCATTGCCTCTATTAAGTACTTACAGGTTACTGGAGACAATAAATTCAAGCAATGACTCACCTCTTGTGTTCGTGTCGGTGCTCCCCACATTGTTATGGGCGTTTGCATCCGCTCCGATGATAAGCTGGAGTTTGTGGTCCTCACAGTGTTTAACCAAGGCCCTCATTTTGTTCTGATAGTGGAGGGCTTGTTGAGTCATAAGGCATGTAGACGGAGGCTAGTACTATGTTCCTCTCTCCATCCTTGATGTAGGTCGTCTTGATTGCTGTTATGTCCCTGTAACAGAATTCTATCAGATTCAAGACTTTCAAATCATTTCCTATAATAATGCAGGATCTGGCGTTTCCACAGTTAGATTATAAATAAGCTTACCCTTGGATGTTCCGAGGCCTGATACTCGCCCTTTGACCAGCCATGGTTCTTGTATTAGGGGCCACGTTGGTGTTGCCCTGTGCAAATATTCGCACAGGGTTGCAGTAGCATTACTATGCTGCAGGTTGGCTTGAACTGCCCGCAGCATCAGGAATGTTTCTGTTCCGGCTAACAGCTTGAAGTTTACCTGCTTAGCCCCAGGAATGCTTCCACCCCTGTCTTGCAGGTCCTTCAAAGGAGGTCGCGTCGATTTGAAAGACAAGAGTTAGACCCGAGGCCTCCTCTTGTCTCTTGATGACAAGCCATTCTTCAGTATATATCCCCATGTTCTGGGTTTTGATGAGCTGAAGAATCTTTTTTGGTTTCCATTTTACCAAATGGCTTTGGAATCCATACCACTACCTTGGAGGTATTCAGGATGTCCTTGGCTAGCCCTACTTTTAGGACAGCCCCTCCCAAGGTATCAGTCCGGGGATACTCTCAGTAGCCAGGATTTGGCAGTTTCATCCGAGCATGTCAGGACCAGCACGCCCTTGTGGACGTAGCTGTTCCTGAAGTTCGACCCTTACCGCTCACACTTGAAAATTTCCCCGGTAATTGCTTCCTGCAGGAGAATCCATTGGTCGTCGATAACTGGTGATCTGGATAACTCTCCAGAGCAACAGCCATCTTCAGAATGCTTGTGACCTCCTATAGCTGCCTGCTCAGTTGGGTTACGGCAGAGGCAGCTGGTTGTCAGATCTAGGCTTTTCACCCTTGCAGTGCTCTCCGTGGAAGAGGTTGACTTCTCTGTGAGCGGTTCCTCTTCTTGTTCGGAGTTTCTGGCTGCCTGCTGCTTCCAGCGATGCTGGGAGTTCGTTCAGGGGCCAGTTTTTGCTTCTGGGTGTGGATCGCGTCGGTTGCTGCGGCGTTTCCTGGGTTCGATTTCTTCCCCAGCTGCCTTGGCCTCCGCGATCCGCACCTGTTCTAGCAGCTCCTGGAGCTTTTTAGCGCCAGATGAAACGATTTACATCTGAGCGACGTGCTGCTAGGGTAGGTGTTTCTGGAGGTTTAGCGGAACTGCCACTGCCTCCAGAGGTTTACTTTCTGTTTCCGGAGTTTTCAGTAGGTGTTCGACCATCTGCTGATCCCTCTTCGAGTTGTGTTTGCGTTTCTGGTGCCAGTGCGATTCAACTGGAATCTCCTCGACTTCCATACCCGCTATCGTGTGGGTCTTCTTCACTGGAAGTTCCCAGGGTTGTTTTTCTTTATGGTTTCCATTTTGTTTCCACGAGTGTAGGGGAAATGGTCGTCTACACCTGCGGTGCCCCCTGCGCAGGTGTGAGGCAAATTACTCTGGGAGGTCGCCATGTATCCCAGAGTTTCCGTTCGTGATACCTGACTGGCTCAGGTATCATCCATCCCTCGGCACGGGTCGCTTGACACCTTGGATTAAGCCATGTTATGGTGGCATTTGGTTTGAGATTGACTTAGAGATCCGCAGGCTTTTAACATTTCTGGTCATTCCCTGGATTCTCCTTGTCAACCCGTTATCCAGCGATACCACTTGAGGTAGACCACCTGTTTAAACCCATCTTCATCTCTCGTAGGAGGTGACATGTGTTGACGCAAACTACTTCGCCCCATGGACTTGCGTCCATTTTAATACTAAACATATTTAATAGAATCAACATTACGCTAGTCTGTTCGTGCATCAGTTTCCCTATTTGTGTGAACAAACACACTTCAGGTCACAGTTGTTAATGATTTCAGTTAATATTCTGCAATTGCTTCTCTAACATAAAAAACCGTATTGAAATTTATATAACTATGGGTTAGCAACCATTGCGTTATTATTAATAAAAACTAACTACAGAATTGTTATTTTGAGGATTTTCAGAACTGTTAGAAAACAAATGTTTTTGTAAAAATTTTCTTAACTTCAGGTTGATTACTCCTTACCTTAGATTTGATCGTAATTTGGCCCAGAATCGTCACTATCACTATTTTCGGAACCAGGAGTGATAATCAAAGGTTCAACCATAACTTCGACGTGAGTATCCAAGTACCACATTTTTTTATCTTTTTCATGACATGTCCAATACACTTCTTTCAGTTATCTGCTATCACCCATTAATAGCTTCGTTTAACAAAAGTTTAACGTCATTCAATTTGAGAGTTGTGTTTTTTCTCGCAACTTCACCTTTCATCTGATCCTATAGAAGTTCTATCGGATTTAGTTCACAGTGGTCGTAGGGAGGTAATCGCAATAGAGTAACTCCACATTCATGCGCCATTTCATCGACAACATATTTAATATGTAGTATGTACACGGACAATATCAAGCAATTGTTCTTCAAAAGCATATTTATTAAAGTGTATGTCTTTTGATTTCATCCATTTTCATATCCTTTTCGCCAAGCAGACGTAGGTAATTTTTCTTCTCCCATTTTCGCGTATTTTCAGGACCTCCTATCACTGTTACTGAAGATGGCGTAACACGAAGGTTCTTACTCTTTGGGCTTCAAAAAAATGGGCGGCAGCCATTCACAATTCAAATTCTGACAAGACAAGGATTAAAGACCTGTCTCCAGCCTTGCCTGTGGGGTTCTCAAAAATGACCGAAAATAATTTTGAATCTGAATTTTGGAAAATATAATTTTTATAGAGGGTGCAACTTTCACTCCCCGGGATGGGTTGATAGGTGGCCCATCACCCAGGAATACTTTTCCGTTGCGGGTCTCATAATACAACCGATGGAAGGTAGGTTCAAGTCTCCGATCGTTCCGCACATACCACGGAGCGTTCGTTATCATCTGCAAGACTTTCATTTGCGCCGGTTCCAGGACGCTAATGCTAGTCCGGCAGGTCTGGCCACAGGTGGCTGGAGACATACAAAATGACAGGCCTGAACAGATTTTATGAATCTCCACTTTATTACTAAGAGAAAGTTTGCTTCTCCTATTGATCAAACGATAAAGCGTGCATATTTTTTTCGCTATTTTATTTTTGACAATATTCACGTGCGGTTTCCAGGTGAGCCGATGATCTACAAATTCTCAGGTACTTGACCTGCTCTGACCATTCTTCTCCGTTCCAGATAAATAAACTCCCTCTCCCGGGTTGTTCATCTTGCGACCCATCGAGATCGCTTGCGTTTTATCAGGATTCAACTCCTTCTCCACTTCAGATACCACTGCTGGAAGTCGTTTAATGCATTCTAAGTGAACGACACCCATCAAGTGGTTGGCTGGGGAAAAGTAAAGCCGTATCATCGGCGAATAGGAAGACCTTCACATATCCGCTTCTTGGTATATCGGATGTAGAAAGGGCGTATAGTACAGGAGACAGTACTGCCCCTGAGAAACGCCGGCCTCAATTTCTCTCGAATTCGAGAGAAAATCGTCGACCATGGTCTGAAATGTCCTACCCCATGAGAAACGACTGTATCCACTTCACAAGGCTCAGAGGCGATACGGCGCATTGTCTATAACGATAAGCGAACCGGGCTTCACGCGCACCAATACTGACGAAAACCACTTTTCAAAACCTCAGCGATCATATATTCATGATAGTCGCCAGTCTTCTTAGATTCGAAAACGTTAAGACCACCATCCAAAATTCAGAGTTACTACCTATGTGCGTAATGATCAGTCGACGGCCCTTACCGAAAGGGATTTCAAACCTGTCAAAAACCCGTCAAGAAATGCTTGCCGTGAACTTGTTACATTTGACTCCTGCCTTTTTTTTTGAGTGGGTGTGCCCCTCATTGAACCAAGTTTCGTCAGTATAATATATTGTATTCCCTTTAAGCCTATGGTCAAGTATTTTTTATATTCTCAATCTCATCTTCTTCGATTGAAAAGCTCTTGCATTTCGCTTTGAGTACCGGAAGTTTGAATCGAGTAATGTTCGCTCTAAAACTTCGAAAGATATTTTGGGTAAAGAATTATCAACATCTACTTCAGCCTTGATTACACTAATCGGGTTTTCGATCGCGAATACTTTCATATAAAGTTTTACCATTGCATGTTAGCCCACAGTTAAATGTTCTTTCACTTTTTTAGTAGGAGGGCCAATACTTCTCGAAGCTTCCTCCTGTTCCATTATATTACAAACCGATAATTGAAATTAAAAAAAATCGCAAACGCAATACAAAAACAAAACAAACTGTAATGACCTATTTCTGGTCACTACCGATGCTTGTCAGTTATCACGTTCAAGGCTTTGAGCAATTAATGCAATGCACCAATAACCCAATTATCCCACAAGCACGAGTTTGCAACAGGTACACGAAAAAAAAAGGATTTGTTGATTCAACTTAATAACATTCATCCAAAACATAGGTGTATTCGATTGATGGAATTATTATATTGCGGTGACAAAATGGATTTCTCAATGCAATGCCAACATTCCTTCGATTCGAAAATATGTTCATCTATTGAAAAATCTCCCAACTCATATTGAATGAACATTTGTTTCAACAGAAATATAATATTCATTTGAATCAACCAACGGAAATATATTAAAAAATATTATATTTTCTGAATTATATACGTTAGATGGCGCAGCTTTCGCACAACTGACCCTGACTCAGATAATGTAACTGAATAGCAAAGCCAACTTATCATCGTCGCGTCGTCTGGACTTGAATATCTGATGTAGGATCTCATGCTTGCCATCTTTGTCAATTCAGTGGATCAACAAAATGATTACGAATTTGAATAAATATTTTTAGTGAGGAGATCAGCTTATTTTGTTGAATAGACATTGTTTGAATGAATATTTTTGTTGAGGCAATCAGCAAATTTTATAGATCTAATCACTCAATCCAAAAAATAATTACTTGGTTGGAAACAACATTTTCGAGTTGATGAATAGAGTTGGTCAAATAAGATATTTGGTTCATGCAAACTAGTTTCACTTGATTGCATATACGACACTTTTATTTGTTTGATTTAAATAAATTTCATTTGATTCAACAATTTGTCTGGGAATGAAATGAATCGATCGTTCAGTGTTGCAACCTCCACGCCGCTCAATAATGAATATCAGTACAATCATGTTGAGTTTACCGTTAGATAAACCGAAACAAAAACACAAATAAAATAGTTATGATTCATCGAAAAATACTCTGTGCGGCATTCTCAAGAGGGTCTGATTTATGAACTGTAATAAACACTTCGGCCCTTATAAACAAGAGATGCTTTCAGAAATGAGATACACATAATTAGTCGATACTCAGCTTTTGTACGAATCGTTTATACAGAGTGGCCACTTTTTTAATGGGATTGTATTGGTAACTTTTAAACCATAAGAGTTAGAAGGTCGGTCAAATGGAGAAAAAGTTGCATTCATAGAAGCATTGTCAAGCAGTTCAAACAAATCGAGATTATCAGGGCCGGTTATTGAGATATCATAAGAAAAGTAAATTCTGTCATTTTGATTTTTTTTTTTCCCACTTTATTCCGAATATTATCAAAAATGTCACAGGTTTTTAATCGACAGTAAATTATCCTCAATTTGACATAATCAGTTTTTGTATCCAACGTTTCGTACGCTCTGGGCCACCCTCAACCTCATTTTTTTCAATACGGACCTGCATATTTTATGACACTTTTCGAAATAACTTTCAACGCTGAATTCAACGATATATCATACAATGTCATTCAAAGTTGATTTTCAGGTGATTTTGACCCTTATCCAAATTTCTTTGGGTAGGATCTGTATTACATTTAGGTACCTTTAGTTTAATTAACAACATGCAATACATTTCGATAAGAAAATCAACCTACTCATCTTCAACTGAATGGAACGTAACAGAATCAAAGCAAGAAACAAGTAATAATTATTTACAAATTTCAAGAGGTGAAAAACCTAATTCATAATAATTTAACGAAACTATCATTTAATGAAAGAAAAATCAAATGATTATTCGAAAGTAAATTATGAACATTAATGAAGTAAGTGTTCGAAATGTCCACCATTTTGTAAAATGCACTTTGCGGTTCTGGAACCCATACTTCTTATACATTTGCTTATTTCGTCTCCTTGAATACCTTCCAATACATTCTCAATCTTCTCGCGAAGAATCTCTATTGTCGGGTTCGTAGTATCATAAATTTTATTTTTGAGATATCCCCTCAAATAAAAATCCAGCGGATTCAAATCCGGAGATCTGACAGGCCATGCTACTGGAATTCTTGATCCAATCCATGAATCGGGAAAAGTTCGATTTAGATAGTCTGTGACTATTCTTGAGTTGTGTGGACTACTTCCGTCTTGTTGGAACCATGGACTATTACGCCGATACCGTATAGGAAGATCATCCAACATTTCTTCTATAATTTCTACATATTTTGCTCCGGTTAGGTTGCCGTCAATAAAATAGGGTCCCAGTAATGCATTATTCAACAAACCACACCATATATTCAAAGAAAAACGATATTGATGTCTAACCTCATGAATTAAATGAGGATTTTCTGTGGCATAAAAATGTTTGTTCCTTCGATTGAACATGCCAGAATTTGTGAATGTCGTTTCGTCTTCCCAAATGATATTGTGCGCAAAATTGTTGTTGTTCCGCACCTTCCGTTGAAACCAATTACAGAATTGCAACCTTCTCTCAGGATCATTGCGATATAGTTTTTGCACGGCTTGGTATTTATAGTCATGGTATCCGTGTCTCTTGAGTATTTTATTAACAGCACTTTTTGATAAATTGCATTCACTGGCCATAGTTCTCGATCCTATTTCTGGATTCATTCGAATTTGGGCCAGAACATTGATGTCATTGATAGGCTCGTTTCGTCGTACATAAGGACCTCTAGGTTTGATGAATGAATTATGTCCAAGTAACGTTGTAGATAAACGTCGAAACATTTCAATATTTGGTGTTGTTCTTTCAGGATATAATTCACCATACCTTTGTTGTGCTTTGAACGAATTTCTATCTAGTTTTATGTACACTTCGTACATATCTCTCTTCTCTTCATTTGTGTATCTTACCATATCGAATAAGTTAGATTGAAATTACTCAGAAAAGTATTTAATGACAAGTTCTTGTGACACAATAATAAACGAAGTGACAAATAATATGACATTTCTTGTTGTGTTCTTTTTTATCCACGGCCTACTACTTGAAAATAATACATTCAATAAACCTAGAGTTGTGTGTATGTAAGAAAAAACAAGTCTATCAACGATATCAATGTTCTGACCCAAATTCAATTGAACCCAGAACAAAAATCGAGAACTGTGGCCAGTGAATGCAATTTATCAAAAACTGCTGTTAATAAAATAGTCAAGAGACGCGAATACAATGATTTTAAATTTGAATACCAAGCCTTGCAAAAATTATATCGTAATGATCTCAAAATAAAGTTCGATTCTGTAATTTGTTTCAACGGAACAAATGACAAATCCAACAATAATGATTCCTCGCGAGAAGATTGAGAATATATTGGAAGGTATTCAAGGAGACGAAATAAGCAAATGTATAAGAAGTATGGGTTCCAGAACCGCAAAGTGCATTTTACAAAATGGTGGACATTTCGAACACTTACTTCATTAATGTTCATCATTTACTTTCGAATAATCATTTGATTTTTCTATCATTAAATGATAGTTTCGTTTAATTATTATGAATTAGGTTTTTCACCTCTTGAAATTTGTAAATAATTATTACTTGTTTCTTGCTTTGATTCTGTTACGTTCCATTCAGTTGAAGATGAGTAAGTTGATTTTATTATCGAAATGTATTGCATGTTGTTGATTAAACTAAAGTTACCTAAATGTAATACAGATCCGACCCAAAGAAATTTGGAGAAGGGTCAAAATCACCTGAAAATCAACTTTGAATGTCATTGTATGATATATCGTTGAATTGAGCGTTAAAAGTTATTTCGAAAAGTGTCATAAAATATGCAGGGCCGTATTGAAAAAAATGAGGTTGAGGGTGGCCCAGAGCGTACGAAACGTTGGATACAAAATCTGATTATGTCAAAGTGAAGATAATTAACTGTCGAATAAAAAACTCCTGTGACATTTTTTGATAATATTCGAAATAAAGAGGGAAAAAAAGAAAAATCAAAATGACAGAATTTACTTTTCTTATGATATCTCAATAACCGGCCCTGATAATCTTGATTTGTTTGAACTGCTTGACAATGCTTCTATGAATGCAACTTTTTCTTCATTCGACCGACCTTCTAACTCTTATGGTTTAAAAGTTACCAATACAATCCCATTAAAAAAGTGGCCACTCTGTATACATTTGACATAGACGGTTCAAAAGAATTATGTATTTTATTTAAATCCCTAACCTACTAAGTTCAATAGGTTATAGATAATTAAGATAATTAGATAGATAGATAGATAATTTTATTGAATTGATGTTACATTACAGGGTAAATGCTATACTTTGACAGAATGACATTGCACCTAACTTCTGGAGAAGTTGTAGTGTGCCTGACTGGTAGATTTGAGTAGCAAGTAGATCAACTAATCAGTATTCTTTTTACATGAACATACCTATCTTGAGTTAACAGTAATAGTAAAGAGAGAGCAAAATATAAAAAAGGATGTACATAGTGATAATAATAATGATAATAATAAAGAGATAGTAAATTATAGGAAAGAATGTACATGATATCTCCATAATATACAAATTAAAAATATAAAGTGAACAGATCAATGAGTAAGAAGATTCCAACAGGGTGTTTTTGGCGCGCATGACATTTTGTTATTTGTGAGTTTGTTATAAATTTTCCGTCATAGAATGAACTTTAAAGGTTTCTATGTTTACGAGTGTAAATTTTTTCACTTTATTGCAAAATAATTTGAAATTTTTATACTTTTAAGGTGTTGGGGAAGGCAATTGTAAATTTTTGGTCCTGTGTACAGATAAATTTTTGAGATAGGGTTGTTTTAGTTTGGGGTGTTTTTAATGTGTCTCTTCTTCTTGTGTTGTAATCGTGTTTATTTATGCTTTTCTCGATTTTATTTTTGTACATAAATTTGGAGGCGCTGAGAACATAAAGTTGGTGTATGTCCATGAATTTTGTATCTGAAGAGAGCAGTGTTGTTGAACATCTTTTT
Organism: Gonioctena quinquepunctata; assembly: GCA_018342105.1. Lineage (NCBI taxonomy): Eukaryota > Metazoa > Arthropoda > Insecta > Coleoptera > Chrysomelidae > Gonioctena > Gonioctena quinquepunctata. The sequence goes on from JAFIRS010004534.1 coordinate 20,993, forward strand.
GGTTTCAAGATCCATTTTTGTGTTAATATGAGTGTTTTTATCTGGCTATGATAAGTACCACCCCATATGATGATACCGTAAGACAAAATAGATTCAGCCAGCGATCTGTATACTATTGTAAGTATGTTTATTGAGAGGAATTTTCGTAGCTCATAGAACGTGTATACCAGTTTTCTCAGTCTTTTTGTTGAATATTCAGAGTGGCTATCCCATTTCAGTGTATTTTTTATTATTATGCCTAGATATTTCATATTTTCAGTTTTTTCTATAGTTCTTTGACATATACAAGGATTCATTGCACAGTTGGAGAGATATTTCGAAGTGGGGAAGTCAGGCTGATTTACGATACTATTTGAGAAGGTCATAAATTTGGTTTTGTTGAAGTTCAAGCTGAGTAGATTACTGTCTAACCAGCACTTGATTTTGTATAGGTCTGCTTCTGCCTGTTTTTTTGTTGTTTCCCAGGTGTGATTTGTGAAGAGTAGCACAGTATCATCGGCGTATGATATGATATCGCCCGGAATATCTACTTTCAACATATCGTTTATATAAAGTAGGAATAGCTAGGGACCAAGAACTGTTCCTTGGGGAATACCAAATTTAATTTGCTGATTTTCACTGAAATAGTCATTTATTTTGACCATTTGCGTACGGTCAGTTAGATAGTCCCTGAAAAGCTCATATACAATCCCACGAATACCATAAGATTCAAGTTTTTCCAAAAGCATTTCATGAGATATGCTGTTGAAGGCTTTCGCCAAATCTATGAATATTCCTATAACTTTTTTATTATTTTCAAGATATCCATGGATTTTTTTGTGAAATTAAACAGAGCGTCCTCTGTGGAAAGATTTTTCCTGAAGCCGAATTGACAAGATGATATCATGTTATTTTTAGTTAGGTATTTATTTAATCTGGAAACTATACATTTTCCTAATATTTTAGCCATTATCGATATAACAGAGATTGGTCTGTAATTCTTGGGGTCACCTTCATCTCCATTCTTGTGGACAGGGGTTATGGGCCCAGATTTCGCGTAACTTGATTAATTACTGAAAGTATAGTGATTGAAGTACGCAGTGACAGCAATTCAACAAAAACAATGGATGAAACTAATGGAAGAAATATTCACCAGTTCAACGGTAAAAGATATGGTGTATGGAAATTCTGTGTTAAATGGTTACCGCGGAATTGAAAATTTTATACCTAGTTGAAGAAGAAATTCCTGGTGAACCTAGTGACAGTTGGAAAAAACATTACTTGAGTGCGAAAGGTGTTATCATAGAATACCTTAGTGATTCATGTTTGGGATTTGCACAAATCAGTCGACCGCTAGAGCTAGAGGCGTATTGAATAGTCTGAATGCCATTTATGGAAGAAAAAGTTCAGCAACTCAGTTGGCATTAAGAAAAAGGCTTCTTTGTCTCAAGTTTGGAGGAGTTTATTGCACCACTTCACACGTTTTGATGACCTCATATCAGAATTACTCGCTGCTAAAGCCAAACTGGATGAAATGGATAAAATATCTCATATGTCACTTACTCTGCCTCCATCTTATGACGGAGTAATCACAGAACCAAACCAAGACTGGATCCAGGCAAAGTTTTGCTTTTATGATGGCCATAATCGTTCAAATACAAAAGTGTACTGCATCATTCCCGCTAGACTCTGGAGCAGCTGATCATATCAGGATTTGTTTAAAAAAATCTACGATCTACCTACTCTCAAAGAAATCGCTGTGGCTGAAATGGCACCGCCGTTACCGTAACAATAGAGGATCGAAAGAACCTGTTTTTAGTTCCACGTTCGCAAGAAGAGGGCATTGTGGCGATATTCGATAAAAAATGGCGTAAGAATTGAGAAGAACAATGTCATTATTGCAACAGGTAAGCCCATAATTGGTTTAATGGGCATATATTTTCAAATGCCTAAAGGCCATGGGAATATCAATAATATGGTAAAAACTGCTAACTGCTAACTACCCGATGACCAATCATTTTTTAAATGAAAAACTGGAAATGTTAGAAAGTCTTAACCATATACATAAATCCAGGAAATGATGTATTATGTGAAACTTATATATATATATATATATATATATATATATATATATATATATATATATATATATATATATATATATATATATATATATATATATGTGTATATGTATATATGTGTGATACAAACTAGATTGCAATTCTCAAAATCTAAATCAAAACACATGTGGAACGACCTTTATTCATGATTCATAGTGATGCTTGTGGCCCAATATCACCTCCTACAATTGATATCAAAAACTATTCAGTAACCGTTATCAACGATTCAATACAGTAACATATTTATTATAATTTAAATCAGAAATTCTAAAGGTGTGAAGATTTCGTTGCAAAAAGTGAATCACACTTTAATAATAAATTAAGTATATCTTGACTGTGACAAGGGATATTTGTCGAACGATTCCAAAGAATATTGTATTCAGAAGGGCATTACTTTCCATTAAAATGTACCACATACATCTCAACAAAATGGTGTCGCAGAGCAGATAGATCGCACAATTACAGAAAGAGGGCGTGCGATTATTTTTACCTTAGGTTGGAAAAATCTGTTTGGGGCGAAGCTGTCTTAACAGCTACATACCTAACTAATATGTTATCAACCGTGCTCTGCACCTCAATGAAACACCATATAAACTGTGGCACAATAAAAAGTCCAGATTGAAAAAAATAAAAATCAAGTCCATGGTTTATGTCCAACTCAAAACTAAGAAAACAAAATTTTACGAAAAGTTATTTAAAGAAATCTTAGTGGGATATGCTCCCGAAGGATGGAGTGTGGTATGTGGATATGGAAAGTTTTCTCGTAGCTCGTGACGTAATTGTCAACGGGGCGAATTTGCAAAATCACTAGATCTGTAAAAAGTAATTCCGATGCAACTTCGGAGACTAAAACTAAGAAAACCGACTTAAACTCGGAAAAATTAGTTATAAATCACTAGATCTGTAAAAAGTGATACCGAAGCAACTTCGGAGCCTAAAACTAAGAAAACCGACTAAAAAAAAAAATTTGTTGATTCTGAGTACAACAGTATTCCAACGAATACACACACATCATTAGAATTAAATCCTTCCAATTTAAGAAGTGAGAGAAACAAAAATCATTATTTGCCCCACTATACTGATCAAGATTTAAATATTATATTCTACTTTGTGCACATACTCTCTTGAGTGCAATACCAAAGACCCACAAAGAAATTAAAACAAGGGACGAGCAATCCAAAAATGATGAAGTTAATTACTCACCTCTTAATAATAATTGGTCGTTAGTAAATAAATACACTGACAAAAATTTTGACAATTCTAAGTGAGTATTTACTATAAAAACATGGAAACATTCATACTTTGAAAATTTATTTTAGCCTAATTCTCCAATCAATAGATTTATGTGTCTATCACATGAACGTAAAAACTGCATTTCTAAATGGCTTTTTGCAAGAAGAAATTCACATGAGAATTCCCAAGAGAATAAATGCAGACAAAGAAAAATATAGTGCACACTTCATAAATCAATTTGTGATTCAAAAACAATCAAGATGCTGGTATGAGCATTTTGACAAAATGATTGAAGAGCTTAACTTCAAAAGTTCTTCAACTGATCCATGTTTGTATATACGAGACAAAGGTAAAATAAACAAGAATATTTACGTTATCCTTTATGTCGATAATATTTTAATTTGTAGAGGAGACTAAGAGGCAATGTTAGGATTCAAAGATCATATTTAAAGAATCGATTGAAAATGAAAGAAAGATTTACAGGATGTTAAACGGTTTCTAGGCATACGCATTTAAAGGTCAGAAAATACGGTAAACCCTGTATCAAAGCTACTGATTAAACACAGTTCTGAACAAATATAATATGTAACCTTTAAAAACGCCTCTTGAAAATAAATTAAATTATCACGAATTAGATAACGACGAAATTCTGAATTTTCCTTTTATGTACACGCCCAGATCTATGTATAGCAATAACCATTTTAAGCAGGTACCAAAGTAAAACTAGTAAAGAATTTCGGCAGGTACCAAAGTAAAACTAGTAAAGAACTTTGGACATGCCTGAAAAGAGTTTTGAGAAGATATATTAAAGGTTCTAGAGGCCTTAAATTACCTTATACACGCAACAATAATTATGTAAATATTATTGAAGATTGTGTATTCTGACATGGGTAATAATGAAGTAGATAGAAAAAGTACAAGAGGGTACCTATCCAAAGCCTTCGAAAACTGTATGATTTCTTGAGACTCAAAAAGACAAACCTCAGTAGCTGCGCCGTCAACGGAAGCAGAATATATGAAATATTCAATGATAATAATGGCTGCACTTGTAGCAAAGATTCCCACAAACCACAAAAGAACCAAACATATTGATATAAAATATCATGGTACACGTAAACAAATATTACAAAATAAAGTAATACTGAACAATTGACTGATGCCCTCACAAAGTCACTACCTATACCAAAATTCTCACTCACAAGATCAAATGTGGGATTGAATTGTTTTTTTTTTCATTAATATTTCTTATGGTTTTGTTTTTGGGTGGGAGTGTTGAGTTTACCGTTAGATAAACCGAAACAAAAACACAAATCAAATAGTTATGATTCATCGAAAAATACTCTGTGCGGCATTCTCAAGACGGTCTGATTTATGAACTGTAATAAACACTTCGGCCCTTATAAACAAGAGATGCTTTCAGGAATGAGATACACATAGTTAGTCTATACTTGGATTTTGTACGAATCGTTTATATACGTTTGAAATAGACGGTTCAAACGAATTTTGTATTTTATCTAAATCCCTTACCTAATTAAGTTCAATAACGTCGACCACAAACTTCTTTGGTAACCACTCTCTAATTTGATAAAATATGTAGTAAATTTTTGTGAATTTTGTTGTTATATTATACTCTACGTGGTGCTGCCACTTCATTTGTGAATCAAAGAACAATCCTAAATTTTCAGTTTTAGGGACTAATGAGATTTTTTGGGAGTAATTGTAATTTACGAAGTCATGGCATTTATTAGTGTGAACCTTTATCGTATTATTACTGGGATAGATTCGCTCATTCAAAATGAAACACATGAAGTAAGATTTGTTCACATTGAGTGTCAATAAATTACTATCAAGCCATGCACCAACCTTACCCATTCCCACTTCTGCATTTTTTTAAACGATTTCATTTAGCTTGCTTTGTTTGTGTCTTGTATGGGTCAAATCTTGTTATTGAAATTTTACCCCCTTCCTGTTGACCGATTGATCTGAAATTTGGTACACACCTTAAGTTCTGATGACAATACAATTATGTGTATTGGGTATCATTGTAAATTCAAGATGACTGCCGCCACAAAATGGCGAATTACATTTTTCTACAACCCCCTCAATATGGATATCAAATGAAAGGGCTTGAGGAGAGTGGTGTCATGACTGGTACCTGATACCTAATTATTTTTCAGCTTTTAGAACATCATCTTCATCATTATTATATTCCTTTACAATAAAACTATTTAACTTATTTTGTTTCACTCATTTTATTTATAAACAAGATCCCACATGTTTTCCTGTAGCATAATCTGTGTCATCAGCATAACAGACCACATCTCCTTCACGTACCGATTGGATTAGACTATTTATGTGGACTGTGCTCTGTGGCACACCAGGCTACTTATGGAATCACCAACTTTAACCTGCCTAGACATTTCGTTGAAATAGGATTTAAACAATTCCAGTGCAATACTTCTGATACCCATTCTATACATCTTGTCTAGTGAAATGTGGTGCGACATAGTATGAGAGACCTTTACTAAGTCTAGGAATATCAATAAGCATTTCCTACCCTGGTTAGGATTTTTGGATATGTAGTCTATTACCCTGACGATAGCATCTTCTATTCCATGCCCTTACTTAAATCCATATTGGTTACATGATAACAGTTTATGATTTTCTGAATAGGAAACTCTTGATGCATTTTTCGATAATATTGCTGGTAATGGCAATCGGTTTATAATTACTTATTTATTTTTTGGAACCTTCCTTATGAATTGGCGTGATAATTAGGTTTTTTGATATATGTGGGTATATACCCCCTTTGAGAATTAAATTAACTATGTGCAGTGGAGGTGTTAATGAGGCTTCCTGCGAATGTTTCCAAAAATGACACTGACACCATCATTTTCAGTGATATTATCATTATTAAGCGAGTTCATTACTTCAATAATTTCTGTTTTTGTTCAATAGGGACTTAGCCAAATGAGCCAAAATCTAGTGTTACTTTCATCCAAGTATACTCCGCTATATTTAGGGATTTTACTTGCTAACCTATTGCTCATTTTGGAAAAAAAGTTATTCAATTCATTTGCTATATCCAGTTCGTCAAATAAGTCTTGATAGTTTTCATCCGAAATGTTTTCAATATTGTGCTTTATACCTACATTATTGCAGACCTCATTGAACTCCAAGTTTTTTTGGAATCATATTCATAACCTTCAAATAAATGTTTATAATATCCGACTTTGGCTTCATTGGTCGTTTTTGTCAGGAGCTTTGCGGTATTGTCGATATCTATTCAAGTGTTCCTCACTATTTGGATTTTCTTTAACGAATTTTTTTAATAGATACCTATGATGGAATGAATTCCGTAGGCACTGGGTTATTCATGGTTTGATTTTTCTTTTCCAACATACTAATTACTTCAATGTAGTGGCACGGTTTGGGTAATATTTGAGTTCATCTATGATTAAGGCAGTGCAGGCGTTGACATCCCCACAATTTAAAATATCATTCCATCGTTCACTTTTTGAAAATGTGTCTTACTTACCAGAATCCATTGTTATACAGTATTTCTTTTCGTCATTCCTCGTTTTCTCTTCCTTCAGAATTATATTGATAAGTCCGAGAATTCGGTGGAGGTATTTATATAAGACAACCACAAGTCTTATATAAATACCTCCATCTAATGTTCCATGCAAATGAGCTGTCGTAACATCCATCTGATGCATCAATGAGTTATGTTTTACTGCCATGGCAGAAAGATACTCATTGAACTATACCTCACAACAGGAGAAAAAACTCCATTGTAATCTTCTCCTTCTACTTGATTGGAACCTCTAACAACCAATCGAGCTCTGTACCTTCGCACGGAACCATCTAAATTTCTTTTTGTTTTGAATACTCATTTTGTATCAAGAGTATGATTTTCTTTGAGCAGGTCTGTCGAAATCCAAGTATCATTCTCCATTAATGAATCATATTCTTGGTTCATAGCTTCTTTCTAAAAATATTTTTCTGGACTCTAAAGGGCTCCTTCCACTGTCATCGGATCATTGAAATCAGAATCTGCTCTGAAATATGTTATAAAATCATCCATATCAACGGCTTTCTTAGGCCTCGTTGACTGACGTGGAATTAAATCTTCATTTGCGCTTCTGATGTGTTCAATTGATTCATCAATTACATTCATGTCTCAATGTTTTGTGGAAATCCTTGACAAATATCATTTTGCCCGACTGACAAATTTTCTTCTGACATTTTGTGATAATTGTCTTCGTACATGTCATCATCATTTCCTCCAGATTGAAAATGACATACATGATGATATCTGTTTTTATCAACTTGTAACCATTTTCCCTACCCTGTGGGAGAAATGTTACGTTCCCGTTAGCTATGGTAGTCGGTGAGTCACGCGGTCGGGATTAAATCCGTTCAGTCAGTAAGTCAATTTGGGCGCCACTCAAGCCAATAATACAAATACTACTGAGTTCAAAACCTTGTCTGAGTCAAGAAAACAAGGATAGTAAATATAGCTGAAATTATTAAATATTTTCAAATATCAAACGTAAATTTTCACCACGAATGCATACAACAATTACCAATGTTGAGACTCCCTTTAAGTAAAACAATACCCAACCTAAACCCCATATATTGAAACTCAAAAATGTACAAATGATATACAAACATACAAGGTGGAAATGGACTGTGCAGATTCATGACCCTGTATAATGCACAAATTAAAAACAGATGGTTCATCAAGTAGATACCTGTGGCTTACTGAGATATTTGACTGATAGTTAGCTAACGTTCAGTACTGTACGTGACTTACATAAAATGTGTAATATTCAAAGAGAATGCTGGTAAATCATATGATGAAGAAATAAAAATAAATGGTTAACAGGTCTGAATCTATGGTGCGATAGTACCACTCCCACGATGTGTTCTACGCTGTTCAGTTTGATCAGCACTAGGACTGCTGAGCTGTGTACTGATGAAATTTCTGCATACCCCTCGTATCTTGGTGAAAAGTTGAAAGTGTCACCGTAAACATGAATTCTCGAAAAGCCCACAAATGATTCTTCCAACCAAATCTAGCAGCTAATTTCCCGTGAGCTACTATGCTCTCAAAACTACAATGCAGAACTTGTAAACTACAACGTCCATTCCAACATTTCGAATCACGAGGCTGTTCGTGACCTAGTCCATAAAAAACGAAAATGGACTCTATCCGAAAACCCTATTCAAACAAAGAAAGTTAAGTATCTTTCAAATGAATACATTTCCTAAAACTCACCCCACACGGAGGGACGATCACAATCGTGGAAATATCAAAAACATACTCGATGTATTTCCGAGACAAAACCCAAGATTATCAAAACTCTTGACAATGGTCAATCCATAGAGAAACTAAAAATAAAGAGAGTTGTCAAACCTGCAGTAAAAGTTGGCACCACGTTTAGACAGTGGCGACATATCTCACAACTGGCCGAACTAAATACAGTTGGTAGAACCGAATGAGATAAGGCGGGTTTTTCAAATGTGTTACTTTTATATGATTGATATGGTATATATTTTATAAGTGATCGATTTGCCATTCTTCTATTCCATATGAATGGTTGTATCATATGAAATACAGGAATGGCAAATCGATCACTAATAAAATATATACAGTTATCGATTCGTAGAATCTGTTAGTTCGTTCGTGGTTAAAATAAAATTTCAAAGTAAATCTTTATTTCATGATATCAAGAACAAAATTAAAGATCTTATAAAAGAAGAATAATAAGTTGAAAACTATAAAAACACATTTTATTGTATCTAGGACAAGGTACAACTACAGACAAAACAATAATAAAACTCAGAAAAACAACAAAATTAAAAATATTCTTCAGTCTTCATCAAATCAACCAAAATAAAAACAAATTACATTTACAACAAACCTTCAATAATTTTGTTCATTCATTAGCACAAAGGAGACCGAGTAGGTATACTTAACAAATACTCCAGTTTGATGATAATCTTCGTACTTCCTCAAATGGTGATAGGAAATGGAAACTGCTGAACGGAAATAAGTATCAGTTTGTGAAAAAATTTCTGCAACTGATGGATGGAAATAAGTATCAGTTTGTGAAAAGTATCTTATATTTTACCTTGTGAAAGAATATTTCGAGGAATTTCAGCGTCAACTCGATTAACAAAACATTCCATTTTCGACGTTGGGTTCGTAATTCAAGTCCATAGTATAATTTTTATAATTAATTTTTCGATGACAATTAACAGTAGAATTATTCTGAAATTATTACGTGGTTTGTCATTTTCTGACAAATGTCGAAATTGGAAAATTATCATGTCAGTCGTCTGTTGATTGCGGGCAGCGGGCAGCGCCTCCATGCGCGACTGGCCGTACCAAAAACTTGGTGGTCAAGATCGCCAATGTTTCAAACAGTCTCTTTATTTCTAATTTGTCTATGGTCTGAATGAACCTGTCGCAATTATTTCACCATCAGAACTGAATATTTGGCAACCAGTTTCAGTGAATTTAACGGAATGTCCTTGTTCAGTAATTCTACTAACGGACAATAAATTTGCTGCAATATCTAGAACATGTAGAACATCTCTTGCCTCTATAATACCGAAATGTATGTGAAATTTAACATTTTCTGATATTTTTTCCGACATTTTTTTATTATTTGTCACTAATATTTGTATATTTTTGCATTCACTGGTATCTTCTAACCATGTTTCATTTGCTGTAAGATGGAACGAGGCACAGGAATCCAAGTACGAATCCTCTTCATTTCCTGATTCTAATGTAGAAAAAGCATAGAACACTTTCTTTTTTCTTCCTTTTTTTCTTCCGTTTTTCTCCTATTCTTGTCTTTATTTCTACAGTTACTGGCATAATGACCAAATTTGTTGAAACATCATATTCTGGAAGTGTTTTCTCTTCTGTGATCACTTTTTGGATATAAAGCAGTATCAGTCTCATGACTTGCATTTCCCTTGTTACTAATTTTGATATCTCGCAATGATTTTGTTTTTATTGCATCACCAGTGATTGATATGCCAGAACTTTCCAAACCCATTATCATTGGTTTGTAGTCATCTGGTAGACCAGCAAGTAGCAACGTTCCTACCCATTCGTCTTTCACTTCGAATCCTAAATCGTTCAGTTTATGAGCTGTGGTAACTATTTTGTTTTCATATTCATCAACTGAAGTGCAATTGTTTGATTGTGTTGTCACTGAGGTCCTCAGGAGCCCCACTTTTCTGGTTGAGCCAGAGTCCTCGAACACTATCTGTAGTTTATTCCAAGCTTCTTCAGCGGTTTTTGTTTCCTGGATATGTGCGCAAAATTGATTGGATCTACGAAAATATTTATCTTTGATCTCGCCTTTATATCTTTTTTCTGATCCTTTGTGTATTCTTCCTTTCCTTCCACACATCCCCATAAATCTTCGTACTCCAAATAAGCCCTCACGGCAAACTTCCATGACAAAAAATTTTCTCTGCCTGACAACTTGTCAATCAGATTTCCTAACTGAGACATATTTCTTCAATAACTGAAACTGTTTGGCTTATACTCTCCTTCTTCTATCTAATGATGACCTGGGCCCATAACCTGTTTTATAGTGGAAGTAGAAAAATATATGATAAAATGAAGGAATATACTTTTGGAAATAGTTGTCACTTTTATTATTATGACATATACATCAACATTAAATTCATGGTAATATATACATAGTCATACAAATTCAAGTTCACAATATCAACAAAAACTTGCTGAACCTACTTGTGTCCTGAAATATCCAAAATTCAACCAGAATGAGTAAAATTTAAATAACCAGGACTAGTGCAACACTCGGATAACATTTCAAACACTAAATCAAGACAAAGAGATAATAAAGGTATGTACTGACCTTCTTAAATAGGAGAATCAAATATTGTACCAGACTGACATTTTATTTTGATAAAAAAACTTTTTCAATAATAAAGACCAGTGACCAATGAAAAATAAAAAATTGTCCAGAATAAAAAATTCTAAATGGGAGGAGAAGCAAAAAGAAAAAAAATGATAAAAATGATACAACTGAAGAACAATTGAAAATTTGAATAGATTCACACAAATCAACTACAAAAACTCTTATGAAAAAAAAGATGGTATATTGGAAACAATATATGTTTTATGGAAAAAAAACACCCTTCTGAAAAAAAGAATTTCTGATAAAGACAAGATGAATACTACATTAGAAAATAGCATCAAATTATTAATGAGAGAGAATAAGTCCCTGCAAGAAAATTATAACTCAATAACATCTAATACTGTTGGAAAGGATACTAGAATGTAGAGTTTAAAAAAATCAATAACGGAATCAATGATTTGGAACAGTCCTATGTCAAACAAGTAGCAAAATCTTACTCTGAAACAGTGCAATCTAAAAATATTACCAGAAAATCCATCAAAACTGAAACATTAATAATAAAACCTCTATCCAATCAAGATTCAAATGTAACACATAATGATTTGAGGAAGAACGTGAATAATTCTTTGAAAGAAACAAGGAGTGTTGATATATAAATCCAATATGATACTACACGAGATATTCAAAAGATATCAAATCATGCAGAAATTGCCTTCAAAATATATAACACGGATGGAATGTTTGAAGAAACCAAGAATTAAAATTCCAAATTTGAAAATGGACTACTCTTTGAACAAAGAAGAACTGGAATCAGAAATCAGATGCCAAAAAAGTATTATACAGGATACAGATTATTTCCACATATGCTTTCAAAAACATTTTGAAGATAGAAATTGTTCCATATTATTCGCAAAAGTAGATGGAGAATCATTCAACAATATTGAACAAATCAATATTAAATTATTCATTGTATGGCAAAACCTAACTGTATATGGAAACAATGAGATAAATCAATGTAAAAAATGCCTCCGACTCGAAGATAGCTTTATAAAATGTAGTAATGAGAGTGTGTGTCCACGCTGTGTTGAAAATTATGCAATTCAATCACGTGAAAAATATAATTTTGTCAAGTGTGGTAACTGTGTTCACGGTATAGTCATCATAGTCCAAGGAAAATTCAACACCACAGTTAGAGAGAGAATGCAAAGGGCCCTGAATCTGGTCAGTACATGGATAAATGAAGAGGGTTTAAATATCAGCCCCTCTAAATCAACCATAGTAGCTTCTACCCAAAGAAGCTAGAGGGCCTGAGACCCCTTACCCTCCAAGGGACCAACATCCAGTTGTCGGGGAAAGTTAAATATCTCGGGGTAGTTCTAGACTCGAAATTAACATGGAACCAACAACTGGCAAAAGTAAAGAAAAAAGCTGAGGTGATACTAATGGTAGCCAGACGAGCACACGGAAAAACATAGGGGCTGAGTCCCAAAATGGTGTATTGGACATACAATACCGTGGTAAAACCCATGATCACCTATGCAACTTTGGTATGGTGGACAAAGATAACTCAAAAAATAGCCGCGGCTGAGTTGAGCAAGGTACAAAGACATGCCTGCCTCAGCATAACGGGGACTATGAAAACAACACCAAGAGCAGCCATGGAAGCACTACTGGACCTTTCACCGATTGACATAACAATCATGGGGGAGGCAAGAATAGGATTATAAGGCTACAAAACACGAGCAACAGATTGGATCACAACAAGATGAAAGAAATAGTGGAAGGCAACATTCGTGAAAAAAACCAACGGACCACATAACTCCTAGATACTCCTTCAACAAGAACTTCGAAGTGATCATACAAGACCGAAGGGAATGGGCAGGCGACACTATCAAGGGCAAACCTGGAGAGAGGATCTGGTTCACAGACGGATCCAAGACCAAGGAAAGAACTGGTGCTGGTATACATAGTGAGGAAAGAAACTCCCAAATGAGCACTGTCACTGGGAACGAATACTTCCGTATTCCAAGCGGAAATGTACGCAATTTTACACTGCATGAGCGAAAACAACATCAGGATCATGCGCAACACACGGATCAAAATATGCACAGACAGCCAGGCATCACTGAAGGCTCCCACGAACCCAAAAGTGACATCAAGACTGTTATGGGAATGCCGAGAAGAAATCAGTATCCTTGCAGAACACAAAAAAATTAACGTTCCAGGACACTGTGGCATCGAGGGCAATGAAAAAGCTGATGAACTATCCAGGATGGGCTCATCAACTCCATATTTTGTCCCAGAACCTGCACTCGCAGCGACAAAATCAGCCATCTGAGGCTGCGTACGGGACTGAGTCAAGCAAAAAGAAAGGGAGCGCTGGAAGCCTCTCTCATGCACAACGGGAAAACAAATATTGAAGAACCGTCGAAACAAAAAACTGAAGAACTACTCAAGATGAGTAGGAACCAAGTCAGAATAATAACGGGCCTTCTCACTGGTCATATCCCACTGAGAGGACACCTGCACAAAATGGGTCTGTACAACGGAGAACTTTCCTGCAGGAAATGTGGCAAACGGACAGAAACGGCCAAAGATATATTGTCAGAATGCGAGACGCTAGACCGCAAATGACAAGTAATATTCGGACAGCCATGGCTAACCCCCGAACAATACAGTAGCCAACTGGTGAAGAACCTGTACAGACTGATACAGGGGACTGGAATCACGGAGTGGGCGCTGATAAACAGAAACCAGGAGGCACAAAAAGCACAAGAGGCTGAGGTGCAGCTGGCGACGAGACCAGCATCCGGGGGAAAAAAATCATTGCAATTCGAGTTTTTTAAGGAGTACGACATAGGACATCTAGCTTCTAACAAAAAGTGTCTAACTTATGAATATTATCAAGATCAATTGATTCTTCATATCAACTATGGCTTGTAAAGGAAAAAATATCGAGTTACATAATTTAACATCTTTATCTGAATACTCATGTAAGGATGAGAAACCCCTGAGAATACTTCATCCAAATTCAAGATCCATGAAAAATGAAATGAATGCCCTAGAAATTATAATCAACGATGTAGAGTCAAATATTATTATTATACTGAAACATGGCTATGTGAAGAAGTGAAATACTGTAATTCTGACACATACAATTTGTTTTTTCTCGAGTAGGAGTAATCGACGTGAAGGAGTTGGCATGTTTAGAAGGCGGGAGAATTCTGTGGAAATAAGAATCCCAGATATTTTGTTATGCGGAATATATAAACCACCATCCAGAACAAAACTACAGTATTCTTCAATTTCATAGATCAAAAGATAGAAAAAATTCATTCCTCTAAAACAAAATTATTGTTTATTGGAGATGTCAATCTAAATTCACTGACAGATGACAGAAATAAGAAACAAATATTGGATATTTATAACTCAAGCGATTTCATGATTTGTAATGATGAAATATCCACTAGAGGAATAAAAAATAGTTCAAACCTCATTGACTATATTATATAGACTTCCAAAAAACAATTTTATTTATAACTGACAGTTCTTTAAGTGATCATAAAATACAGATAACTTCTATGAAATGTTATCAATATAATAAGAAAAACAAATATGTAACCAGGAAGAAAAAATTTTTAAAAAATTAAAAATAATAGATTCTTTCAATTATAAAATATCAGAATCTAACAATGCTGAAGATATCTATAATGAACTAACACATATTATCAAATCTCCCCATACAACTAGATATATTAAAATCAGAATTGAATCCAAATCATGGTTCAATGAAACTTCAAGTTATTCATTAAAAACTAAAGATAATGTTATCTTAAAAAAAACGCAAATCACAAAATTTCTATTATTTGGAACAGTTAAACAATTAAATCATTTACTGAAAAAGCCTTATGAAAAAAGTGGAAAAAAATATTATAAAAATTAATTTTTAAATGCTAGCACCTTAAAACACGCCTCATTATACAAATGAATATTAAATTAATAAAAGTGAAAATAAAAATTGATTTAAAAAAACCAATCCTACTACAATATGTGAGGAAGTTAATAATCACTTTATTTCTATAAGTTTGAAAATTTCGTCAAATTCGATGAAAAATTATCCAAATCAGGAAACTTCAAATTTAATGTCAATGTTTTTTATACCAACAAACTTCCTGGAAATAGGGAAAATCATAGACAGTTTATACAATAAAAAAGCTTTTGGAATGGATAAAATCACCGTAAAAGTTTAAAAAATGGTTTAACCTGAAATTTCACCAATTTTAATGAAAATTTTTTCGAAATCTTCTGAGTGGAATTGTTCCAGAGAAAAATGGAAAAGGCCAAAGTTATTTCTGTGGTGAAAGATGGACAGAATTGCGATTTGAATAATTCCATCTATCCATTTGGCCTATATCATCAAAAATCATTGAAAAAATCATTAATATTCGACTTTTTGGAGAAAAATATTTCATTACATGATGGTGTACGAAAACCATCGTCGATGCAGAGATACAGGAGCAGCGATTATCGATACAGTTACAAATATCCAACTTAAAATTGATGAAATCAAAAAATGATGTCTATTTTCTTTGGATTTGCGAAAGGCTTTCGATAGTGAAGAACATGATATATTACTTGATTATATAATATTGGAATAAGAGGAAAACTTTTCCTTTCAAAATTATTTGTGTAATCGAAAACAATTTGTATGCCTCCTCAATGAAAAAACTACTTCAGTGAAGGGAATAACTTGTGGAGTTCCCCAAGGTTCAATACTGGGTCCAGTTTTATTTCTTTCCCACATAAATTATATGCCCAAATTAAATCTCGCTAGTGAAATCAGATTATTTGCAGACAATACAAATCTGATTTATTTTTTTGAAATTTTTTTTTAGATTCAAACCTCCTTAAAAAAAGACTTGAACCTAATATCATTTTGACTACAACAACATAAATTATTCTCAAATTATATAAAATCATCCTATATGTAGATTTGCAATCGAAACCCAAATTTGGTTAATATTCCTTTGAATTTTGAACTAGAAATTATTAATTACAAACCTGTCACATCTCTTAGGACTATATTTGGATGAAAAATCATCATGGGATATACATGTTGAAAAGTTAAGATATAAACTCCCCCCACTGAACGGATTATTAATAAAAATAAGGGATTATATCCCTTGTAAATATATTTCAAACATTTACCATTATTTAATTAATACAATTTTACAATATTCAGTGCCGATTTGGGGTACAGCAGATAATTCAGTTATTAGACCATTGAAAAATTACAAAACAAGACAATCGAATGTATTTTCAGATTGAATTATTGGAATTTACTAAAAAGTTATATAAACCCCATAATCTTTTAGATATTTATGAATCATATGAATTCAAAATATATAAATTTATCCATTTTGTGAGAAACAATATGAAATTTGTCAAGCTGAATTTTTTGGAAGTAAATATCGTACATCAACATGATTCTCGACAACTCCATTCCCTGCGATCTTTGAACATCAAATCAATTCTACATAATGGTGTTAATGTTAATGAATCCCTTCCCCAAAATCTCGAAGAGTTCATAAAATATCATATATTTAAAAAACATTTGGAAAAGTATTTTCAAAAATGAATAAATATTGTTTCAATTGAATGAATATTTTCACAATTGAATAAATATTTCTTCATATCATATTACGTTTTTCAAATTCAACCATTTCATTATTCATTTCACTTCAACCTTACATATTTTTAGCTCAGAGTGGTTATTAATTCTATTTTCATTTGTATTTGTGACAATCCCTATCATAAACTGTAATAGTTTCTTGGGATGACAATAATTGATGATGATATACACAAAATATACGGAACTATATTTGGTTTGAAACATCGAATTATGTTTGGTTGAAAAAATCGCAATATAAATTTAGCATCAGGCCTATCTAGGGTTCCTCAGTATTCTTAGAAGTTCACCAAAAAGCTATAACGATAAGTTTTTATATTTTTATTTTGGCATGTACCCAAAAAAATTAGTTGGGTCGTGTAGGATATCGCCTGATTAGGCTTGTGATTATTTTTTCAAGTATATCACTGCTGAGATTTGTCAAAACCACCAGAGGTTACATCATGAAATAGTATCGGAACCAGTAGTTCAACTGTACTGAAAAACCATAGCAATGATTCTAGATAAAGAAATTGATCTTGTATGCAAAATTTGGTACCCGAGTCATACTCATAATTGATATATTTTCAAGAACATCACAAGAATCTCCTCGTTGGTGATGAAACTGTATTAATTTCGAAAAGACTATATTCCTTCTCCATTCAGTTCGTCTGTCTTGGTTATTCTACATTTTGCGTATTCAAAGCCTTGACTGAACTGTATGTTCGCATATGTTCTACTTCTGTTATTATTTCCACTCTGATTTCAAAGATTGATATTTGCAGGATTCTTTGTGATATTTTATAGGATATGTGATGAATATGTGGAAACGCATGGAGTACTAGCCTATTTATTTTTGGGGCGGGATTGAATTGATTTTTTCCCAACAATCATAAATGTTTGAGATCATAAGATAATAGTTGTGATTTCCAGATTTACGCATAACTTGAGCGTATTTCCTTTAACAACAACTTTATGAACTATTCGTTTTCCCTTCAGTAAACCAACCACTGTATATCCCAGACATCGTTTGAAAATATATGAGATATTTTAGGCTGTACGTGTGAATGTTCGGCAATAATTTTTAATCCACATCAGATTTATTACATCACTTCAGCTTCATGTAAAATTTAATAACGACCGTATTGGTAATTCGAAAGTCCAGACGCGCACTCTAGAAATCGAATACGGAAATGGAGAGGGAATACAGAACGAGCTTTAGGGTGGACGTATAAATTCTTGAGATAGAATGGACCGAAGTTATTTTCAAGAAATTCTCATCCCAGTTGGAAGTTAACTTGTTGAGTTATTCAAATTGTAGAAAATCAGAACTCCTATTCGACGTGTATATTCAGAGGCGTTCGTCTGCCAGATCACACAAATCACTGAAAAACATTGTGTTTGGTGTGCACATCGGGCAAAACTATACATATATATATATATATATATATATATATATATATATATATATATATATATAAATATATATGTATATATAAATATATATGTATATATTTATATATATGTATATATTTATATATATATATATATAGAGGATTGTATTTGGCAGGTTTCGCAGTCACTTATTCAAAGAAAATGCTCTTTTTTCTGTTCAAGCTTTCATATATATATATATATATATATGTATATATACAAAACGATCGATTCATGCATCAGGTTTCCTTTTCATTTTGTACACCCATTTACATTTGATTGCTTTTCGATTGGGTGGTAGGGGCATCAAAATCCAAGCCTTTTTATTTTTTAATGACTCCATTTCTTCATCCATTGCGGATCTCCAACGAATAGCACGACAAAGCTTCTTCCAGAGTAACGGGCTCATCGATAACTGCTGCGCATGTAACATAATTCTCAAATCCAAACCGATCTGGTCTTCGAAGAATACTTCTATCTTGTAATTGGCTCTCTGAATCCTCCTGTACAGCGTTTTGTTCTTGAAGCTCATCTTCTAACTGATTTCAAGAATGGCGTAACTTTAGAATAATGGAGGTTTATTATTCATTGTGTTTTCATAAAAATTCACATCCCTTGAGACAATGACCTTTCTTGTGATTGGATCATATAGACAGTAATTGAAACTTTCTCCATCATAGACAACATCTACTTTAACTTGCTTTGAAATTTGGATCTTAATTGTTTGGGGGTATGTACATAAGCAACATCACCAAATTTCCTCAAGTACTTCAAATTGTTTGTTTTACCAGTCCATTTTTCAAAAGGTGTTGAAGCCTCCTGCTGACATGGAATTCGATTGAGAATATGCACCGCTGCATTTACAGCCTAGGTCAATAACGTTTCTGGTAAGCCTGAATTTAGCAACATCGTACGTGCAGATTCCACCACTGATCTGTTGTCCCTTTCAATTCCACCATTGTTCATGAACTATTACATTTGCTTTGAAGTGATTACTGAAATCGTGATTCACATATTCGGTACCATTATCCAAACGAACTGTTTTGATTTCATTCCCTGGTTGTTTCTTAGCAAATTTTTCGACCTGGTAACTATTGAAAACGTCACTTTTGTTCTTGATGAAAAACACTTTTCGAAACGATGTTCAATAATCTTTGGAAATAACGAAATAACTATCACCTTCAACATCGTACGTGCAGATTCCACCACTGGTCCCTTTCAATTCCACCATTGTCATGAACTATTACATTTGCTTTGAAGTGATTACTGAAATCGTGATTCACATATTCGCTACCATTATCCAAACGAACTGTTTTGATTTCATTCCCTGGTTGTTTCTTAGCAAATTTTTCGAATACCTGGTAACTATTGAAAACGTCACTTTTGTTCTTGATGAAAAACATTTTTCGAAACGATGTTCAATAATCTTTGGAAATAACGAAATAACTATCACCTTCAAGTGATGAAGTATACATTTTTCCGTAAACGTCTGAATTTATATATTCAGCAGGATACCTGGCTCCTTTGGAGTTGATTGAATGGTTTCCGATGAAACTTTCCATACTGACATGCTTCACAAATAGGCAAACCATTCACAGAAATAGGAATATTTAAGTTTCCTCTTCTGTTGATTTCCTTCAGTTTCGGGAAATTCACATGGCCTAATCTTTCGTGCCACATCATAACTTGGTCATTCATGGCGATATTTACTTGTTCATCAACATCCACTTTGAAATACATTTGATAGCGCTGATTTTCTTACTTTGTACCCTGTGCTAATAGTTTTTCACCTCTAACTCCAATTTTATTGTCAGTTAATGTCACTCACAGTCCCCTACTTGATGTAGCTCCCACTGAAAATAGGTTTTTCTTCATAGCAACTGTACCAATTCCTTCAGCATAGATAGTATCATCACCGATTTGTATGGCAATTTGAGCTGTGAAATCTTTGAACCATTGAACCATTCTCGATGGAACATTATATGCTTAGATGCTGCACTATCAGCTAGCCAGATTTCCTCAGCGTTAATCGCAGATTTATTCTTGGTTTCGGCACTAGGACCTGATCTTTGGAACACGATTCTATGGAATTGTATTCCTTCTGCTGAGCAATTAGTCTGAATCGGCACTGACTTTTGACGTGACCTTTTTTGTTACAAAAGAAACATTCAAGTTTTTGTTCCTGATTTTCATGTTGCCCCCACTGAATTCATCATTACTTCTAGACTCCTGAACTTGTAGAGCTGCAAAAGCCGTAGCTGTCTCCTCCATTTGACTCAATCGGGGTAAAGGTAGCGAAAATGGGGACAACTGATATTTTGATGAAACTTTCACAGATGCTTCAAAACATGATAAAATCACCGCATCTATCAGAAATTTGGCGCGGAAAAAGCAACTTTGGGAAATATGGACCTCTAAAGTTAAAAAAATTGACCATTGAAACGTCACTATTTATAGACGATCCTGGAGACTTTTACTTGTTTGATTTTCCAGCAACACAATAACTGTCCACTAATTCACTCAATTATCTTATTCTTCTCCTCACAAATGCATTGATATAAACACCATTACACTTTCTAGCTTTGAAAAAAGTTTTCATACACTCCAAACGTCAATTTAATTACTTTTGGCTCCATCTATATATCTTTCAACGAAAACGAATCAAAAACTAGTAACATAGCCTCCCGTGGAGCTCTGTTAGTTACAGTGTTGCCACATGAGTTGACTTTGGTTTGCCTTTCATTCTGGCGAAAGTCTGCGCAACTTGTCAAACGCTTCCGTTCATTCTATTGATGCTCCGTTGTGGCCATGGGCGTGCATGTCATTTTAACACCAAAGTACAGTGCAAACTAAGATACTACTCGCCACTTGTCACTGTTACTGTCACTGCGCATATACCTTCTTCGCCAGAATAAAAGGCGATTGCAGTATTTCACGAAAAGAGCAGGAAGTTGCATTGTGCATTGATCTTGGCGTTTTATGGACATGCCACGTTGCCAACTATTCAAGTGAATTTGGCCAATCCGGATTTTCGCAATTAATTGGATCGAAATTTTTGCGAGCGGAGCGAAGCGTCGCTTTATAAGGTTGATTAGCTTGCATTCAACTTGGATAGCAAGGTTAGCCAAGTTAGGTTAGGTTGTGTTCCTTCTTTTTACGTTAGAAATTAATTTGATCGAAATGTTCGCGAGCGAAGCGAAGCGTCGCCTTGTAAGGTTGATTAACTTGCATTCAACTTGGGTAACAAGGTTAGCCAAGTTAGGTTAGGTTATGTTCCTTCTTTTTACGTAAGAAATTAATTGGAAGTTTTCTTGTATGCCTGGCCGAGACACGCCGAAGGCGTGTCTCGGAAAAGAAAATGAAAGAATATTTTTTTTATTCGGGCCTTGCTTTGTAAACAGTTAAAGTGAATCTGCTCATTCAAGAAACAAATTGGCAACGTCTCATTATCTGCTTCCAACGTATTTGTCAGTTCAAGTTGGCTGTCATTTGTCAAACTTGTTATTCATTCTGTCAGTTCAGTAGTGATTATCTAGTTTGAAATTTATGCTTTTTACTTGGTTTAAAAAAATACTTATTGACATAATTTCAGTGACTGAAGTGTGACAAATACATAATTCCCAGTGTTTACATTTGAAAACATTACATTTGAATCGGATTGATACGCAAAATGCCGAAACTAAAGGATTGTATGCTTAAATTGGGTAAGTTCTACCTATGACATTATATCGAAAAAAAAATAATAAAAGGGGCTTTCCGCGACAAATTTCCTATAGCTGATATGATTTCATCATGTTTCAAATCATCTGTGAAAGTTTCATCGATATACTCGTTGTCCCCATTTTCGCCACCTTTTCCCTCAATCGGAGTTCCTCTTTCAATAATCTTGGAGCAAGATTATCATTGGCTTGTTTGGCTTCTCCATACGAATCCCAGACTGCTATAAATGAATTGAATTTACTCGAAAAACTACCGAGAACTTCGGCAATCTTATCGGTTTCATTAACTGTGTCACCCACGTCATTGAGAGCTTGTGTGATTGATTCAATTGTACTCAAGTGCTTCGCAATCTTATAGTTGAAGGACTGTTGCTTGAGCGTTACTTCATTCACATATCTGATGCTGATTGGCAAGTCATGATTGTTTGTGATTGCTCGAACTCCATAGCAGTTGATATTATCAGCCTAGCCTTTGATTACTTTCTTCCCAGGTTATTTTCCTGAACGGTTACTTCTTCTTCGGGCTTTGTTCTATTTCCATCAATTAAGTCTTTGATACATTCTGCTCTGAATATAATTTCCATTTGGTACTTACACAATGAGAAATTATTTCCATCAAACTTCTGAATTCAGTATATTTTCTTGTCCATCTTGACCTCACTATTTTGTAACAGCAGTAACGTTAAATGCGAAAACGATGTAACTTATAACTTTCACTGCAGAACTTTTTGCCTCAGAACCACTGACGGACTGGCCCCATAACCTCTTGGAAATGATTTTGAAGTGGTCAATGAACGATTATATCAGTGAAATTGTGAGAAAATACTTGAAAATATATTTGACTCAATTAAACAACTGAACATGACATTTGTATAAATAAATCATTTCATATCCTAGTAATTCCATACAGAGTGTGATATCTTGACGAAGCTTTCTTCATATATTTCAACAGGGTGTTTCCATGAGAAGTGAGGCACACTTGCGTGATTATTGGAGTAGAATTCCGAAAAATATCCTGGGGTTAGCCTGACTGACATACACTGCGCGCCAGAAGCGATGAGTCTACCGGTATTTGCAAAAAATAATATTAGTGGGCAAGATACGCTCGAAATTCTTACGGATTCGTAATCAGGACTCAACTTCAATGATAATCCATATTTCCTCAGAAAAATTTCAAGTTCTGAAAAATCCGAATTTTTCTCACTTCTCATGGAAACACCCCAGTATCTTCCGTAATGATGGAAGTATAATTCTGAAATTCTTACCATCGTTAGATATACCGAAGATGAGTCTTAATCTCTTCTGAGGTTAACCTGAGTGGCATAAAGTTCGCGCCAGGGGCGATGGATAAACCGATTTTTGCAAAAAATTATATAAGGGGGCAATATATGCTCAAAATTCTTACGGGTTCGTAATCAGGACATCAATTTCAATACCAATCCATATTATCGCTGGAAAATTTTCAGTTCTGAAAAATCCCAATTTGTCTCACTTCTCATCATGGAAACACCCCCGTATCCAGCAGAATAGAGTAGAATCCTGAAATTCTCATGATCGTCAGATGAGTCTAAATCCCTTCTGGGGTTAACCTGAGTGACATACACTGCGCGCCCGGGGAGATGGATTTAAGGATTTTTGCGAAAACTGATATAAGGGGGCAAGATAGGATCAACATTCTTACGGATTTGTGATCAGGACATGAGCTTCTTTACCAATCCATATTTTCACTGGAAAATTTTCAGTTCTGAAAAATCCGAATTTGTCTCACTTCTCATGGAAATATCCCCGTATCTTCCGTAATTTTTTAGGTAGAATTCTGAAATTCTCACGATCGTTAGATATATCGACGATGAGCCTAAATCCCCTCTGGGATTAACCTGAGTGAAATACACTGCGCGAGAAAAATGATATTAGGGGACAAGGTAGACTGAAAATTCTTACGAATTCATGATCAGGACTTCAACTTCAGCAACAATCCATATCTTCGTTGAAAAATTTCAATCTGTGAGAATTTGGAACCTATCTTTATTTTTGAGAACTAAAAATTTTTCAGCGAAAATATTGATTTTCACTAAAGTTGATGTCTTGATCACGAATCCGTAAGAACTTCGAGCCTATCTTGCCCACTTAAATTATTTTTCGCAAAAATCGGTATATCCATCGTCCCTGGCGCGCAGTGTATGTCACTCAGGTTGAACCCAGGAAAGATACAGACTCAATTTCGGTATATCTAACGGTCGTGGGCATTTCAGAATTCTACTCTAATAATTAAGGATGATACGAGGGTGTAAGACAAACTCAGATTTTTCAGAACTGAAAATTTTTCCGCGAAAATATGGATTGTTACTAAAGTTGATGTCCTGATCTTGAATCCGTAAGAATTTTGAGCCTATCTTGCCCCCTCATATTATTTTTCACAAAAATCGGTATTTCCATCGCCCCTGGCGCGCAGTGGATGTCAGATTAACCCCAGAAGAGATTTAGACTCAATTTTGGTATTTCTAACGATCGTGGAAATTTCAGAGATCTACTCCAACAATTACGGAAGATACGATGGTGTTTCCATGAGAAGTGAGACAAATTCGGATTTCGACGAAAATATGGATTGTTACTGGAGTTGATGTCATGATCACGAATCCCTAAGAATTTTGAGCCTATCTTGCCCCCTTATATTATTTTTCACAAAAATCGGTATATCCATCGCCGCTGGCGGGCCGTGTATGTCACTCAGTTCAACCCCAGAAGAGATTCAGACTCAATTTTGGTATATCTAACGATCGTGGAAATTTCAGAGATCTAGCCCAATAATTACAGAAGATACGATGGTGTTTCCATGAGAAGTGAGACAAATTCGGATTTCGACGAAAATATGGATTGTTACTGGAGTTGATGTATTGATCACGAATCCGTAAGCATTTCGAGCCTATCTTGCCTACTTAAATTATTTTTCGCAATAATCGGTATATACATCGCCCTTGGCGCGCAGTGTATGTCTCTCAGGTTAACCCCAGAAGAGATTTATACTCATCCTTGGTATATCTAACCTAACGATCGTGGAAATTTCAGAATTCTACTCCAATAATTACTGAAGATACGGGGGTGTTTCCATGAGAAGTGAGACACACTATATATATATATATAATATATATATATATATATATATACATATATATATATATATATATATATATATATATATTGTTATGTTAGGAAATGTAAAATAATTAAACTTATAATTATCATTATAATTATTAGGTATTTTAGTTATCGTCGATAATGCCATGTTGTTTTGCAATTTTCTTTACCTTTTTACTATTATGCTACTATGCTCCAGTCGATGCATATGTATCAAGAAGGCAGTCCTGAAATGAAAATCCACAATTAAATCATATCAAATTGAAATTTATAGAAAACATTGAATTTAAAGTAAGATCAAATAATATATAAGTTTTGAACATCCTGTATGACAATTCACATCAACAGGAAACCCACCAATGGGAGATCGAGAGAGTTTGTGTGGGAAAAGTGATGATGTATGAAAGATGTGATGGAAGAAATTGTAAAAATAAAATTTCATACGAATTTGTAAATAGTATGTAAGATTTAGAATTAGATTTCATTCATAAAATCATTAGTAGTAATTAGAATAACAAATAATTAGGTAGAAAGTGACACTAAATTCAAAAATCCATGAGAAAATAAAAAATTGGTGTGTTACCAGGAAATAACAAGTTTGGAGGAGAATTGAAAAAAGTTACGAATGAGAAGCCACGTACAAAAATTTTGAAAGACATATTGATAGACTCTTTTTAAGAAAAAAAAATCGGTTAAACACTTCCGAACGAGAGATATTCCTAAAAGGCACTACTGGGAAAAAATAGTTATAAAAAATTTCCACTTACCTGGTATAGAAGAGAATTCCATGAAAAAACGCACGTAAGCTATCATTGCAATCCCAAAAGTACGTACACGGGCTGGAAACATCACAGTAAAAGGAGCAACAAGGTATTCTGATCATCGAAATCACCAAAGTGCAACTTTTCGTATATTTATCCAATAACTTTGAGTGTCTTATCCACTGTTTACATTGTTTTGGCTGAACATTCATCAAAATTCCATGCTTAAGGACTGACCATAATTTTAAGTATTCCCCCTTTTAATAATCATCACTTATATTCATATTGCACCATTTCATATTATTGTTTCTTTTTAGTATAAGATATTTATCGCAGAATAGGGCAGTTCTGTGGTTTTTTTTAACTGAATAAAAACAACCATTTGTTTATTCTCTGCGATCTGTGTTTTATCTAACCAAACTTTTCTCCCACTGAACAACATTTCTTGTCGAATCGTTATAAATTTATTTTCCGAATAATAATAAATTTATTTTCCACATATTATACAATACTGTTACAGAGTTATTACAATCTTTGACTCATGGATAAATGGCTACAACTGGTTCAGTTGTGGACACATCCACCCCTGTTTTTTCACCAGTGCCAGTGAACAAATCGAGTAACTAAATTTGAGTAGCAAATGATATTTGAAAAAGAGAGAACTAGAGAGAGAGAGGAAAAGAGAGAACTAGAGAGGGAGAAAGTAGAGAGTGAGAGAAAATAGGTGGGGAGGGGTGGAAGAAAGACACGTGTATACATTTGTAAGATTATTTTTGTAATGATAAAAAATATTTTCTGTATTTAACTTCGAATGATTTTGTAGAGGATGATAATAAAGAAGGATCTAATCTATGCAAATTGGTGACACAGACCGCGACGCCATAGGAGAACACTCTCTTGAAAATCATTTTCTCATGCCTCGGCACAAGAAGAAGGGTTTTTTCCGGATATTCAAATTATGAACATCTGTTCTATAAGTAAGTTTGTTATGTAAGTAGGGGGAGATTTTATGGGCTAAACATGCAAAATGTAGAGTTCGACGGTTATACATATTCAACCATTTCATTTCCCTAAACTTCCCGAAGATGTGGTGATATTTTCTTATTCCATGAACCAGTCGGACACAAGAACTTTGAAGTTTCTGAATACGTCTAGATTCATCACTGTCTAGGCAGGGGCCATAAACTACATCGCAATGATTGAAGTGTGATAATACAAGTGAATCACATACCATTTTTTTCAGTTCACACGAGTTAAATTGTCGTTGAGAATAAATCAGTTTTAGTGTGGCATATGCAATTCTGAGTTCAGAAGATATATGTTCTTTGAATCTTAATTTAGTGGCAAGGATTAGACCTACATTTTTCCAATGTGTTTCAATTGGAATTGAGGTACCTGCTATTTCAAGTAAGACTCTATCCTTAATAAGTGCTAAAGTGTTGTCATTACAAAATAAAAGAGCTGTTGACTTTTTTGGGTTTATTTTCAGACAGCGATGTGTCGAAGTATTGGATAATTCCTCCAGGACCAAGTCGGCAATACAGATCACAGAACCGACTGCTGAGATGGAGCTGACTCATGTTCATAGGCGTACCTGATTGAGCTGGGATGGGATAAAAAAAAAGGTTCAAAAAGAGAATGGTAAGATAACATAGCCGGAATTTTCATTTGTTATGATAGGGATTTGGGAATTAAAATCTGTAAAATAAATTCAATAAAACATATATAAATTTAAAATCAACAAACCAACCAATCATAACAATTGGCGCCGCAACGCGGGGCGAAATTAACAACAATTTTCATTTCATAACAATTGTCGCCCAACGCGGAGCCGAATTGCCAAAATAATAATTAGAAGCAAGAGTTAATTTTATAGAAATTGTAAAAAAACATTTGTTTGAACTGAAAAATAAGTATAAAGGGAAAATAAAAAGTTGACATTTTAGAATTTTTGCATTGAAATATTTGTATGAGTGTGGAAAAGATGGACTTTTCGACAGAAACAATTGTCACCCAACGCGGGGCGAAATAACTAGAAGGGTGAAATTATGATAATGTAATAAGTATCACTGATAACAACAATGTTTGCCAATAACAACGATTGTTATTATCATAACAATATATATAAATATATATATATATATATATATATATATTCTATATAAATATCCATGCCTATTTATATAAATATATATATATATATATATATATATATTATATAAATAGGCATGGAGCCCTCAGCATATACTCAGAATCTGAAGCAGATTGATCAAAAATGACACGCAGAATACGTAAATGAAATTTTATACAAGGAACCATATGTACAAGCGAATATTTGGTTCATCCTGTATACAAGAAGCAACTTGTTTGTTTTCAAATAATTCCAAAATATTTTCCTTGAGTTCCCTCATGACGTTTCTAAAGGGAATTTCCGAGATATCGAATATTGCCACACTAATTGGCCACCCCAAACAATTGTCGTTACTCAAACCTTCCAGTCTTTTGATTTATTTTCAAGAAATCTCAAAACTCTGCCATCTGTGTACGTCCTTTCTAATTCATCAAATAACTACAGTATTATCAATTTTCTCATTCAGACCGTGGCGTGGTGATTTTCTTGGGTGAAAAAATCTCATAGCTATTCTGTTGATACAGATATTCCATTGAACTAATGTTTTTTCCTAAATTTCAATCTAGTCAATCAACAATTTTTCCAATTGAATTGATATATTGGTTCTAGGCATTCATATGACGTTACATTTCGTTATGAATTGAAAGTGAATCAAATAGTTTTGCAAATGGAATATGTTCATCCAAAATATTTTTGGTATTGATTTTAACACTGACTGAAATCGGTAAAATTTGATCCTGACAGAATTTAACGCTTTTGAAAAATGTGACATAGTTGAAATGGATGATTGCCGTTTTGTTTGCCTACTGATCCAGATACCAATAAGAATGAAGTTACGACCTGGCTGCCCTACTCGCATTGCTACAGCAAGTTTTGTAATAAACGAACTGTAATTGGGGTACCGAAATTTGTGTATGTTGTATTTCACATTATGTAATATGCTGAAAACATTTGCAGACCATTTTATGGGATTGGAAACGCTGCTAGGTGATCTTGAAGCTGTTTCACTTCGTGTAGGATATCAATTGAATTATTTCAACAAGGCCGAATTATTAGAGGAACTGTTCATTACACTATTTGAGAAATATAGTGGAAAAATATCGCCTTACAATCAAAAAGTCCAACAAAATCGAAACTCAAATCAAGCAGCATCCATTCGCAAAACAAATTCAAACCAACCTGTTGAAAATTATTCTTTTTGTGGTCGCGTGGGACGTTTCATAAATGAATATCGCACTAAACAAAATTCAATACAACATAATCAGAAATACCAAACAGCAAATTTTGTAAGCTGCCTATTACAAAATGCCAACCCTAGTTCATTTCAAGTCAGAAATCAACCCTATCACCGAACCAATACTCAAAAAATAAATTTCAATAAGATAGACATCTTATCATTAGACCAAACCCAAGTTTCAATAATCAAATACCTTCTGCAATGCAACCCAATTCAAACTATCGACCGAATAACAGAAAATCCCATTACATGAATTACCAGCAACCTAAAGACCAGTAAAACGACAGCGATCAACCTCAAAAAAATCAATCCGCCAGTATCTCAGAACCAACTCTTGATTATCAACAAGACCATTATTCTGATAATAGCCAAACCTTATATTATATATTTTTTCTGTGAATTTTTCTCGAAATTTTGATATCAGAAATATCTTCCAACAGAAATTCCCAGATCAGAACATTGCCCAACTTCAAGTCCATATTCATACGATGAACTAGGATAATTTTGACCCCACCCTGAACTTCCCAGAACAATTCATTTGAACTCACTTCTACCATTAATGACATTATCAATTCTTCGAAAATACTCATAGATATAGAAATCTCCAATTTCATACTAAAAAAATACCGCATACGTTCCCCTGAAAACATTTGAAATTAAGATATAAGCAACCAGAAATTGATAATCAACGAATCGATATTCATTCCCTCACCTCACCTGACGACCCTCATAAAATATACATCCAACATCTCGACATTGAATTCGATGGACTCTTAGGCTACGATTTATAGGGAACACTAAAACTCTATATGAACTTCAAGAATTAACTATCCATTACGAACTTAAAAACTGTCCCACTTTTCAAGGTGACGGACGATATCAATCAACAACAAATACCTGAACCAAATCAAATATATATTATCCAAAAGTATATTTCAATTGATCCTCGCAATGAACGATTCTTCAGATTTAACATGAAAGATACTGAAGCTATACTGATAGCTTAGGAAAACGAAATCGAAATCCGTTTGTCGAACGCCATCGTCGCAGTAAATAACAAGGGTGGATTTTGCATATCAATCATCAATGCTAATGCAATTCCAAAAACTTCAAAATTTTCCGTACTATTACTGGAACCCGTTCAGAATTTTTCAATCGATAATTTCATCGAAGGAACTTTTTCGAACAAATAGACATAATTGTTCCTATACCTTTGCTTATAAATTTTAGATATGTTCTACTTTGAAGACGGCAATCCAGCATTCACTTATGAAATCATACCGTAATCCCCAGATGCACATAGAGAATGTGTAAAATCAGATATCCAAAATACTAGATCAAGGTATTATTCAACCTTTGGTATCTCCTTGGTACTCTCCCGTATGAGTCGTACCCGGAAAGTTAGATACATCAGGCAAGCCAACATGGCGACCTCAATAAACTCGCTAGAAGCGACAAATATTCAGTTCTCAATATTCATGACCTGATTTCAGTTAAGAAGGTACGAATATTCACTTCACTCAATTTGGCTTCTGGCTTCCACCAGAATGTTCATTACAAATTTGTTCGTATGTTATTCAGTTTATAGAACGCCCTACTCTCCAATGCGTTATGGACAACATTCTCAGTGGCATACAAAACGAAAGATTTCTACTCTACATTAACAACATCAACGTCTACTTCCCAAACATTCAGGAGCCTGATGGGTGTGAATTCCTGCAAAAGAAACCAAACCCTTCAGAAAGTGAGTGCATTAAACATTTTTCAGATCCCAAAAATCACATGCTTAGGACTCAGGATACTATAAAAGATTAATCTCAAAATGATTTTTTTGAAAATATGATCGGGGTGTTCTTAAAATTAGATGTGGAATCATCTACGACTCAAAGATAAACTTCAGTCACCATCATCGTTCAAGATAACCTCTTGAGGGTATTCATGTGGGAAAAAGAAACATTATCCAATGAATATCGATCATTTTCCGGGAATTGCAGAACCCACGATAAAAATGAAGTAAGTTTTTGTGAATATCCGAAAGAAAACAACTATTTCTACAGCTAAAGCCACACTGGATCTCGAAGTACATCTGATAAGATATTTTGAAGGGAACCCAACTGAAAAGAAAAAATTTGAAGTAAAAATTTGCATTTTTATTCCGACTGTTATGTGATTTTTCAGTCCAGTCTCAACTAGGAACTCATATAGATGAATGAGACAGAAAAAAATGATTTTTCCAAAATGGTGTTCTTGCCAGAAATAATGTCTACAAGACTGGCAACGCATCCAATAGGTCTTAAATACATTTCTATCGACAGGAATCTATTTCACGCTTCCAAGATCATTATAAAAATCGAAAGAATTAGGAAAAACATTTTCTAGAAGAAAACTCACCTTGCAAAAATGGAAAAATGTTAGAAACATGTTTTTTGGAGTGACACTTTGAAATCAGTGTTGTTTTGATTTTCATAAGCTATCATCGGGTATGATAGATTGATTACTTCGAAAATATGAACATATTTTTCATGAAATCAGATGTGGAATTATCTGCGACTCAGAGATATACTTTAGTCACTATCGTCTATCGTTCAAGATCACTTCTTGGAGGAATTCAATTCGAAAAGGGAAGTATTCTCAATTGAATATTGAATAGAAATATTTTTTTGAAAGGAAAAGCCACGATAAAAATAGAGTAATTTTTTGTGAATATCAAACAGAAAAAAACTACTTTCTCAGCTACAGCCACGCTGAATATTGAGCTACATCTGATAGAACTGGAAACAAAAAATCTGAAAGTAAAAACTTGCATTTTCATTCAGATTGTTTTATATGCCAGTCTCACTACGGAATCATTCAAACACCTTCTCAAAGACTCATGTACTTTATAGGACATTGAAATTGCATACTCTAGCGTCAACCACCTCCAATCTAACGGATCGCCAAAAACGTTTCAGGTTACCTTAATAAAAATCGTCAGATCACACATTACCAACGCATCTGCTACAGCAGCAAAAATAAGACTGAGGGCTTCACCCCTTACGAAATTGTAATGAGACACACTACTTGTAGACCTCCAGAGACTTTTCAAAATTTTAAAACAATTCATTTTTGAATATATGCGAGATCTGAATAAGGAAATATCGCACTATTATGAGGTCACACGTTCTAGAAAAGCTCTGAAAAAAAAATCGAAAGTTCGATTTGACAAACGCGTTTCAGACAAAACACCAAAATTTATAGTAGGTGATAAAGTTAACGTTAAGGAATCGCAAATGAAAGACAAACTACATAATGAAATTAATGGCATTTTAAAATTAGGCATATTTCATCATGAAGAATCCTCAGTCAAAATTTCAAACGACAAATGGATATTATTAATTTGAAAAGACTTAGAACTTTGTTGGTATAAAGACATTTGTACGTGTTTCTCTGCGCAGACTAATGGGAACGTCTTTCTTTCTCGATAAATTACTATCCGATAGACGGACTGGCCACATTTGTTGGATTGATACTTTTTCTGCAGATAATATTTTTATTACCTCGGACTGTTTTATATATCATTTATTGACTAACCTTTTTTGTAAGGGTCATCTAGTGGAATAATTTTTCAAACAAATGAGTAACCACATTTAAATTAAATATTTATTTACCTTCCAAAATGAAATATTTTGCGAAATTATATGAAATGAAAAATATATTATGCAGAATTAAAAATACAAAACTAACATCTGGGGCACCTATATAAAAAAAAATGTGTACATATAATTATTTATCGTATTTTTCGTAAGTGAACGCTATTGCTTCTGTGATTATTACAATAATTGAGTAATATATATGTAAAATCTATTAAGTTAACATTAAATAAAATGGAATTATAGTTGTTTGATTTCTTTCATAAGTACAAGCATCAATTCCCTTGGTTAAAAACATTTATGGAATTGTTAAATTCATTATTGTTTTTTTTAAACGAAATCGCATCAATAATACAAGATTATAAAAATAAATTTAGTAAATTAATTGGTAGTCTATACGAAAACTTTTATAAAAAGTGTTTTGAAGTACATATGTACCTATAGTGCTTTGTTTTAAAAATTATAATGTATTGGTTTCACTGGATTATCTTGTCTTCGTTCACTGAAAGTAAAAATACGTCGAAATAAATTCATAACTTTTAAAATAAAAAATAAAAAACTAATATTTTCAATGAAAAGAAAGCATTTTATTTCACATAACAAAACAAAATCACAAAACAAATAATAATTTTGTCTTATAATTTATTTCATTGAATATTTTAAATAAAAATCAACTAACTTCGGTCCAACATATAACCAAAAATTGTCATCTCCCTCAGTTTCTCAACGAACATTCCTAGTTGGGTCCAAACGAAAAAATAACAATATTTGGCTTTCGTTATTGCTAATTTCCCTTGTACCTCATAAACATAGTTATAATGTTTTTAAATTTAATTTGACCATCTGTATTGGTTACATTTTATTATAATCTTTCCTTGAACTCCCATTTCTAGTGTGAATTTGGCACAAGAATACGGACATTCAATTTCATTGATTTTATTATTATTAACAATGCCGTCTGCACTTGCTCCCGAATATGAATATTTTTCATAAATAAATCATCCACATTCTTGTACAGTTTCTCCATATTTATTTTAAAATTCTTCTTTCGCAATAGACTTATGATCTTTTCCCCATTTTGTAGCAGCAGATCCATAAAATGATGAATATAATATGCTACAGCCTTTTCTGTTGCTTTGCGTACTTTGCCAACATTCCAAAATTTTAAGCCGTGAGCGATATTCTTTCCACAGATCATTACTGGCCTGACCTCTAGTGGATACTTCAATTTTACAAATATCCTCTATTGATTTTGGTAAACTAAAAAATTATAAGTTATTTTGTTCCCAAAATCCTATGTTCAGGAGCGCCACTTTTGCGTTTTTTTTATTTTAGGGCCCCTGACTTTTTTTCTACATCTGCGTTTGCTCATTTGAGTAACAACTTTTTATGTGTGAATCCCAGGAACACTTTTCGACAGTTTGTCATACAGTGTAGGAATATAGTTCTTTTTTTAAGAAATGGCTGCAGCTGTACACCGAACATTATAACCTGCTTCTACTGCAGAATAGATTCGTTTTCCTTCAACAAATTTGGCCACGATTGAATACGTAGAGACGTATGCGGCAGCATTATTGGTCATGTTCAATATAAAACTGTGGTTGTTTTGAACTACCAGCAGATATAATGTCATCCATGAAAAAAAAAGTATTTTAAAAGTTATTTTAACGCCAAATTAGTTACAAAGCAACCCTCGTAAGTCAGAGACTTGTGCGAGTTAAGAAGACGGGGACCTTTTGGTCTGAACCTTAAAAGTGAACTTTTATTAGTCCCCATTCTTCCATTTCAGTCACATAAACTCTGCAGACGGATATTTTGAAATATTTGAAAGAATATTGCCATGGTTTCATTGATAGGTATACGAATTAAAGCTGATATGATAATTATATTAGCTAACCAGAATATTTGTGAAGGCACTATCGTTTTGTTCATATACTAGTTTTCACAAATGAGGTCATTGAACAACTTGCGGACAGTTCCAGATTTTCATAAATCGTTTTGTTCTCTTTTACAAAAATATCGTCCACAATTGGAATGTTTTCCAAATTTGTGGTAAGGAGAGTTTCTAATGTCTGCAGTTAATTGCCTCACGTTTTCAGCAATCACGTTGATATTTTTTTCGGTGGTAGTTTACAGCTAATTTAATTCCCACTTCAAAATCCTATCACTCCATTTTTTTTGGGACTGGATTTACAATTATGTTTTACGAACTGTATTTCATTTTCGCAAGATCACGCAAATTCGTGCGGACCATTGTCTTTCCGTAAGGTCTCTTTTTTGGTAAACACTGCTGTCTCCATCGCCGATAATTCTTACATATTTTAATTTGTGCATTTTTATACTATTACGGAATCCTCCTTAAATAAGTTCCGATTTCATTGTCAACGAATCATCCCAATTTTTTTGACATATATAAGTTTCGGATTTTATGTTTGTAGTTGAGGCTCGAGCATATACGTTATGTCAAATATAAAGTGATCCATAAAAAATGTGTCTTAAGTAGGCCAAGGAAAAATCCCACATGTCGGATTTGGTTTATTTTCACATACATAACTTTATTAATCAAAGGTTAACATGAGATAATATGTTTTGAATTACATAGTTTTTTTCAGATGTAACTGATTTACAAATATTTACAATAAGGGTTACAGTAATTGAGTAGATAATGAGTTCAAATTGGAGTAATTATAAGGTTTTACCACTATTGGGATTATCTCACAGAATACTAGAAATCAATAATCCACCTTCACGTAATCGTTTTGACCGATTCCCAGTATTCCATGAGGATAATACCGGTAATGGTAAAATATTATTATTATCATTCCAATTCAAACTCAACCGCTCAATCACTTCAAATCTTATCATTGAATTTGTAATGTGAATTAAACATACATGAAGACAATGGTTGATCTTAGAATATTAAAATTACTTTTGTTATTGATTTTTGCTTGTAAGACTTTTTATGTATATAAGGAAAGAAACGTTCCACTGAAAGAATTTTTCAACACTAGTTTCACAATCGCAACACCCAAAATAGACAAGTGCTCTGAAAGAAGCCTTGAAATCTTGCGTATTTTCCTACCAATTTCAGGATGAAAAAACGTCGCTAGATATTAATAAATTATTATACAATGTAATGGTTAGTTTGAAAAAGATTCAGTCTCAGTGCAACGGAAACCAGTTAGGGTGGGAAAAAATATAATTGGGGTGGTTTCCGATGCACTTGGGACACTGAAAACTTATTATTATATTGTGAGTTAATTAGTTTTATTTTAAAATTTATTTTTTTAGTGGAAAAAACTTTAGATCTGTACGAAAGCGAAATGTTTGGCACATGAAACATATTTATGATTCGAAATGCACAAAGGGGTCGGTCGTATTTTGTGATTGACTGTCCAGAAGGCATTTTTTCTCTCATGTGTGAAAGTAATAGAAAATAAATACAGTATCATTACCTATTAATAACAATAATATTGATATAATAATAATAATACTGCCCTACTAAGGAAAATTATCATATCTGCAAAATAGTGGTTCTCAAGTATTTCAATTTTTTTATCTAGATATCATTAATGTTTTTTTTTTTGGGTAAATCAAAATTCTCAGTAGAATTCAAACGATATTTTCAATACATAATAAATATAAACTTACGCAAAAATGCTGTAAATATACTGTTAAATATTATGATTATAAATATATTATTCAAATAATCTTCAAAGAAAGTACATATATAAAAAAATTGGTAAATATATAAATATTCAACAATGTAATGAGTATACTGAATCTTACCTTTTGCTTGCCACAGAACGAGATTTTTCCTGTATGAAAATAATCTTTTTTCCATTTCACAATATCAAAAGTAACGCACAATTCAATCTTAAAACACAACACTCAAATGAAAATGTTTGATTTGAGTTCGGATTCATTACTGTATTTGTAGGCGGATGTCTAGGGCGTGGCGTGATTATAGTGGGGATAGAAACATTTAAAAATAGAAACTACAAATTGTTTTTAGATTCATACATAATCTTCTCAACCGATTCTTAGTATTTTATGAGATAATCCGGGTAATGGTACTCCAATGTAAACTCATTAACCACATAATTACTTCAACCTTTATTGTTAACTTTGTGTATAAACAAAATAAAACTATATTCATATTTCTTTAGTAATATGTGTATTAAAAATATTCTCACCTTTGCTAGCAACTGCACGACTTTTTTCCATAACTCTTTCATAATTGATTCCACGTAAAAAAAAATCAGTACTAAATTTTCAATCTCAAAAGGGAGATTTAGACCTTGGCCGAAAAACTTTATATTTGCTATCCCCGAGCAACTGGTGTTGACAGGTAGTCAAAGACCGACATATTTCCACAGGTTCCAAGTAAAAATAATATTGGAAAACGCCCGTCCGCAAAACCCAATTAGAATTTGATTTCAACAAAAACTTGTGAATAGAACAAGAATTAGCAACAAAAAGTAGTTTTCCAAAAATGGATACCTGCGAATTGACAAAATTCAATATTAATTTTCAATTTTAATTTGGAAAACTTGTGTGTATTTTTTTTTTAATGATCTTGATGATGAATAACTGAGATATAAGAAAAGAGCCGAGTAGTGTACCGCGAAAACAGCCTCAATGGCAAGTTACAAGTTTCTCCTCGATATCCTGAATTTTATTACATTCGCTCGTCTCAAAATTATTCATACTTCGAACATATCTCCGGGAAGTTTTGTTCATTCTTTCCAATACAAATTCCAATCATTATAAAAAAATTGCTAACCACTTCCGATCTACTAATCAATAGTTACTCGGTATTCAGAAATAATGGAACTCCATGCTTATCAAACCGATCCAAAAATAGTATGCTTCCTCAAAATTCCTCTCGCCGAACCGACTTTTTCGATTCCCATTCCAGATAACCGAACGGGCTTTCACCATATTTTGAAACCTTCACAGAAAAATATCGCGATAGACGGAGATTCAATATCAGTTGTTTATATAATCGAACAGGTTATCACCATATCTTGATAACTTCACAAAAATATATCGCGAGAGACGAAGACTCAATGTTATACCTTTCATCCTCCAACCAGGATAAATCCCAGAATTTGGAAATCACGTCGAAAATCTGCTCTGATCTTTTGTCATACCCCATCGACAACAATGCCATGTGCAAGGCCCAGATACTATGGAAATTGATGGAACTACCGAAGACCTGCCAATCATCTGTCTTCTTCGCCAAGGAATACAATGTATATGAGATAGCCACAAACATGTAGCTATTATCATTGTCCGATTCATTGCCAATAACCATTGGCTATCTTGGAAATAGTGAACCTTTCTATGAAAAGATATGGAATTGAAACAACTGAGACCAATCAATGTTCTTCCAACCATGTCCAAATTACTGGAAAAGATAGTAGCAGATGAATTATGCCAATGAACATGAACTAATACAGTCCAATCCGGAATCCGGAAATCGCATAGAACTACAAAGTTCGTGCCACCCAATAG
The DNA here is from genome assembly GCA_018342105.1 of Gonioctena quinquepunctata. NCBI lineage: Eukaryota > Metazoa > Arthropoda > Insecta > Coleoptera > Chrysomelidae > Gonioctena > Gonioctena quinquepunctata. The sequence goes on from JAFIRS010004534.1 coordinate 59,472, forward strand.
TCTATACTGGGGAGGATGACGGGAAGCTCATTTGAAAAAATCACAACCCTACAGAACTGATTTTCCTATTGAAAAATGACAAAGATAAGATATCCCAACTTTGTTTGTGATTGTTGAGTTATGCTCAGTTTTGTGAGTGCCTGATGATGACAATTGATATTGTCGAAATGCATTGCATATTCCCTTCCATAGAAATAAATGCCCTCATTTATTGTGGAGTAGACTTCCCTTTTTTCACCCAAAGATAAGATAATCGTAGTCTTCTGGATGTGTTCACATAGATGAGAGAAGTTTTGAGTTCAAATAGCTTCAACTTGATGAGAAAGTTGATTTAAATTGAGGCAAAATTGTTGTTTTTCAAACTATATTTTTTCAGAAAGGCTGGTCAGAACCACCATTATTCACAATGAGTCAAATATATTGGATTTATTCTCAATGGAATGTGATCAGCGGGATTCTGATCAGAAGACTCAAGTAGGCACTTCAAATTGGGTGTGAGTTCATGTAACTCTGCCACTCGATAACATACGAATGTCGTTCATCTATTTGGTACATCTTGTAATCGACATAAAACGATTAGAGTGTCGCACCAAAGTTCAATTTGAAAAATTGATAATAATTTATAACATGACTCAGCACCACACAATTGCAATTTTGGTAGTGTAGTTAATTTTTGCGGACCCACCCTTCATTTCGAACAAATCAACCTAAAAGTCACTTCATTGTTAAAATAGTCCTTGAATGAAACCATGTTCCATAAGCCTTAGGAGAAGTGTCTGAAAAGCCATGTAAATCGAAATATGTTACTTGAGAAAGATATAATAAAAAAAGAATATCAAGATTACCGAACCTAGTGATCTCTTTGAAAATCTGAAAGTGAAGTTTTATCCTAGGCCATTTTTTGATTCCGGATATTTTTCCTCAATACTTTTTCAAGTACCTACCATGACTGTACCTATGAAATCTAATGGATCAAAAAGCCATGCAATATGTTTTTGTAAGGGGTTCATTTTCTTCGGAAAAAAACTGTAAACATCTGATTGAGAATGCCAAAAGGTGCCCAAAACCTTATTCAATCGTATTAATTTCGAAGTCTACTTCAAAATTGGTTCCAAATAAATCTCAATCATTTCTTCATTGCGGAATTTGAACATTGTTACTGATAAATAATTGAGAAGGGTCCTGGACATCGAGAGAATCTTCAACATTTGATACTAACTTATGTAGTTTCAAACCTGCTAAATCCACCAAAGCTATCCCCCCAACACATAATTTCTTGACTCCTTCGATAAAATCAGCTCCTGCGAAGACATCAACCACGTGACACTGATTCTCGAGAGCAAAGGGTGCCTTTCCACCTCCCCACTACCAAGACACATGGGAGTCAGCTATGTCTTTTTCCTACCAGTCTCTCTTGTCTCTAGTGTCCCACACCAGGGTACTGGGGGAAGGCGGAGCTACCACGTCTTCCAATCCCAGGGTGTAGCACCATCGAACCGAGGTGATGCAGAGCACAGGTGTGTTTAAGTGTGTCCCAAACAATGCTCGCCAGACCAGGCAACCCGGCGAGAAATATGCCTTACCACCGCAAGCGGGGCTCTGCGAGGGTGGACAGTTTTTTTCCCTAGCTGCTCGTGGGAACAAACATGCACCAAAATACAAAGGATACTCAAGATCATGGACAAACGATGGATCTCACCAAGGAGAGTTCTCCCAAAATGACTGAATCGAGCCTTAGGGTACCTACAAAGGTATTTGAGAGCCTATCGGCGCCAAACTTGTAGAAAAGGAAAGTTTTTGAGACTTCCCTGGATATGGGAGACCCTGAATCTCCATTTGGAAGGATAGAGAATCTACACTTATTGGAGTACTAGACACAAACCAGACACTCATGGCAGCCCTAGAAATGGTAATATCTGGGAACCCCAATACGCAAAAGAGGATCAAGGAAATAGCGATTGAAATGAAATGAAACCTAGTAAAGAAATGGCTTGAAGACAATATATTTATTCCTAACGAAAGAACAACCTTCGACGCGGACATCCAGGTGGATATGGAACCAACCATTTCAGAGGCTTCCACCCAAACCTATCCGTTGAACCTTGGGTCTGAGCCCATCGACTGGATTGCCGTAAATACTACTGACTTCAAGGGTAAGAAAATCATAGAAATTTCGCTAGATGGCACCCAGCATGATCTTTGGAGAATGCTAACGGAACTCTTGGAGGAAACCACGAGATAGCAGAATATGCGTGCACCATATTCTAGGGGTTTCTCTAGAAGAGGTGGATGCCATTTCCCATGGTCTTCAGACAACAGTCGAAATTTTCACTACGTCATCCTCAAAAACTAATATACCCTTCGCCACAACTACAGATGGGGTTATGGTTAGTAGCCCTGGCTCCAGCTATAGAGACAAACTGGGGAAGGTTACCAACGTCAAGGGCAAAAACAAGGACGCAGAACACATCAGATACATTAGAAGCGCAAAAGACGGAAAACTGATTATGACCTTGGATAAAGACGCCAGTGCCTTGGAACCGCTCTGAAGAAGAGAGGATCCCTCAGAAGCGAAAACGTGGGCTCGGAGAAGACCTTCCACATCGAGGGAATGACTGGAGATACCAAAAAAGAAGAAATCATCAAAACAGTCACCAAGGTCACGCGCAAATGGGATGCAGACTGCAGAGTCAGTAGTACTAGGCACTTGCACCCTGGGGGTGACAATTACTCAACCAACAGAACTCTCACGTAGGATATCAACCCTGGAACATCTCAGAGTGGACTCAGTGAGGTGCAGATTGGAGGAACGTTCCCAAGTGTAGCAAATGCTGGAGCTTGGCCCATTCCAGGAGCAAATGTGACGGGCCCGATAAGTGAGGCTTGTGCTACGAATACTGGGGATCATAAAGCACAAGACTGTGGAAAGGAACCTGGGTAGACCCGAAGATTATTGTAGAACACGCCAAAGAGAAAATCGAAATCTTCAACCATTGAGCATCCTTGTTGACATCACTTCGGGCTCTTTCTAGATTGGTACTTCATTCCCGCAATGCCTCTCAAAATTATTCATTTGGAATATGGACAGGCGCAGAGCAGCACATCATGTTCTGGTCGAAACAATGGCAGTGACAAACACTGACATAGCTCTGGCATAGAAACCCAACAAAAAAATCGTAATGCCAAATAACAAATGGATTATGGACGAGACCGGCACTTCCGCAATCTTTTGTGCCAACCCAAAGTGTGGAGTACTCACAGGACGAGGCTTCGTTTGCCAAAATTTCGAAAAATTGACGCTTTATTCCTGCTATATATCCCCAAACATACCCTTCGTACAATTCAAGGAAGCTGTCGACTCACATCATCGACTCAAAGAGGGAGGCAGTTTTTGCAGGGGATTTTAATGCTGAATCCTCCATGTTGAACTCATTACCGATCGCCGAAGTTCCTATGTTGAACAAGCCCTGGATATGGCTACAAATAACCAAGGAGATACTCCAAAGTTTGTGGGGGGAGCACATAATTTCTTCCCAGACATCACCTTCTCCACCCAAAATATGAGTAGGAAAGTCACCTCCTGGGAGATATCTACAACAGAGTCCATGAGTAATCACAGGTACATATCTTTTGGCATTGCAAATACAAAATGCAAGCCCAAGCAAGCCTTACAGGAAAGACTATGAATAATGGAGGATACCTTCAAAACTACCTTCCAAAATCTGCCTCCCAGAATCGTAGACGTGCAAACACTGAAACCGCAAGGCTGGCACAAGAAATAGAAATGGTAGGAGCGCTCCTAGGTCTCAACCGGTTTGATGGAGTGAGGAAATTGCCCAGCTGAGACTATTCAGTAACTGCATAAGAAGATTTCCCACAAGAGCAAGGCTATATCACTGAGCAAAGGTGAAAAGACTAGAAGTGGAATATCAGGAGAATAGGAAAAACCTCATAGATGACATGAGGAAATCGCAACGCAACCAGTGGAACCTGCTCTGCAATAGGCTGGAAAACTACCCCTGGGGACAGGGTTATCAAATTTACACAGTTACCTAAGAACACCTTACGATGTAAACTCCATACTAAGGACACAGAAGATCCAGGATCTATTCCCTACAGACAATGCCCCGCCTACAATCTGCCTGCCTGACTATGACCCCCCCCTCCCCTTCCTCTTACAATGGAAGAACTGCGAATATCCCACAAGAAGATCAAGGCAAAACAGGCCCCAGGACCCGATGTTATTTTTCCGGAGGCCGTCAGATTCATCATCGACATTTGTCCCGAATTAGTCCTAGACATCTGCCACAATGTGTTAAGAGAAATCTCATTTCCGGAATGCTGGATGAGGACGAAGGTCATTCTCATACCAAAAGGAAACACTGCGAGGAATGTTATGAAAAATAGACCCATCTACCTGATTGATAACCTAGATATGCTATATGAGTTTCTCCTTGAAGGAAGACTGTAACTTGAGCTTACGGAAAGGGAAAGGATCTCCCATACCGAATTTGGCTTTAGGCCCAAGAGGTCCACGGTTCAGGCAATTAGACACGTCATTTTAATTGACGTTGAAAATGCCTCAAACACCTAATGTCTGGCTTATCTGCCATGAAAATGGCGCTCAGTGTCCCTCAAGGTTCCATAATAAGCCCGGCAGTATGAAACAAATTATACGATGATGTATCAAAATTGGACTTACTGCAGGGTTGCCATACGGTAGCCTATGCTGATGACTTAGTACTCGTGGTTAAATCCAACAACAAGGACTCGCTCATGTACCTCGCTAATTAGGCCCTTATTAACATTATCGGTGGGTCTCGAAATCGCCAATAAAATGGAGGCCATGATCCTAAGGGGTCCTAGGAAGAAAGATGATATTTTCTTCGATTTGGCTGGCACGCGGATCACCCCTACCAAGTTCGTGAAATACCTTGGCTTCTGGTTATACGATAAATTGACCACCGCTCTTCAGAATATACTTCCAAATATACGAGGCCCCAACACATCTAAAAGAAAGATATTATATGGCATAGTACAGTCTGTGATTTTATACGCCGCGCTGGTTTGGAAGAGGGTGATCTGGGTCAATAAGTATAGAAATATATGATTGTCTCTGCAGTGTTTTTGAAAACAATTCAGTGAGCAAAAATTCCGTGTGGCGATGAGAACAGTTGACAAGAACATATGTCAAGATGAAGTCCATGTCTGGGAACGTGTGTTAGAAAGGTATTGTAATTGTGTGGTAATTCGGATAAAAACTGTTGTCTATATGTTGGACTTCTATTCAAATAAACAACAGTTTCCTCACGAATTAAAATGCTTCTGCGGATGACAGCTTCCTACAGGACAGTTTCAGCAGACGCCTTGTGCGTAATCGCAGGGGTTCCGCCTATAGACCTGCTTGCGCAGGAAAAATCTCGACTAGACGCCCTTCTTGAGGTCAACCAACAATGAAAAGTCGGAGAGAAACTGGGGACAATATCATAGTAAACAATCTCGCCACTCCCCAGTGGACGAAGAACATTGAGACATGGATAGAGTGCAAAACATAGGTATACTAATTTCTATCTGGAGCAGTTTCTTTCCTCCCATGGATCTTTCAGAACTTTCACCAACAGGATAAACCAGGCACCTGAAAGTCGATGTCTAGACTGCAATAAAGAGGACGACGTCGATCACAGTATTAGTTACTGCGACAGATGGCACAGGGAGAGGCAGAAAGGGATCTGCCGCTAAATTCGGAAAATATAATGGCATTTATGCTCAAGTTAAAGCAAAATTGGGCACAGGCTACAAGATTTCAGATTTCAGATTCATTCAGAGTAAAAGTGTACATAACATGGTATACAATGATTTATCTTAAAGTTTCTGATTGGACCACAAAACTGCACCTAAGCATACTGAATGATTGTGTTATGCTTGCCTGCAATCCTCCAGAAACATTTAGACTGTATAGAAATTCATTGATGGTGATAGTTTTTTTTGATACAATATATTAGGTACAATGATGGCAAGATTAACTTATTGTTGAGTGAGATGTTCTTAAGAATAGGTGGGTACTGAGTAACACATCGACTAAATTAATATTTGATGGATTTTTGTTTGAGTTTTTTGGACGAAAAGTTCTGTTTATTTTTTATATTTATGGAGTTTTGTTATTGTCTTCATTTCAGGAGGTAGAATATTATAGAGTTTCGGCCCAAAGAAGAAAATAAATCTTTGTGTATGACTCTTTCTGAACATTGGTATATATATTTTAAGTTTGTCTAGGGATCTATTTTTTTTTGACTTCCATTCCAGGCATTGATAGGCATATAAGTTTCTCATGTCTAGTATCTGCAACTGCTCATACAGTTTTACAGTAGAATGTAGTTTAGGTTTTTCAAATATGATTTTTAGAATTTTGTTTTGCATTGACTGGAGTTGTATTTGTATTAAATTATTGTGGAATAGCCCGCCCCATACCTTAATACAATAACCTAACATGAATTCAGCCAAGGAATGTTAGATTACTCTTAGTGTTTTATTATTCAGAATATCTCTCAATTTATACATTTTTCGAGTCAGCTGCCTAAGCCTGTTTGTAAATGATACCACATGCCTTTCCCACCTTAAATGTTCGTCTATCATGACACCTAAATATTTGATGCTATTACATTTTTCAATTTTCGGGCAATAGCATGTTGAACGATTTTGGCAATCATTTTGGTGTACAAGAATACTACTTTTATCTATCGGTTGATCACTTGCTGTTAGGGAAAATGAGATGTACTTTGTTTTCTCAACATTCAAGCTCAGTAAGTTTTGGTATAACCATTCCTTCACTTGTCCAAGTCCATTATTAGCATTATTTATAACTTCGTCCCAAGTTTTTACAGAAAAAATCAAAGTAGTGTCATCGGCATAGGAGATTATATGGCCTTTACAGTTTTCCCGATATCCGATACTATTTATGTAAATAAGGAACAGGATTGGACCCAAGACTGTTCCTTGTGGTACACCAATTGTTATTTCTTATGGGTTGCTATTATATTCTCCAAGCTTTACTCTCTGTGATCTCTTGTATGGATAATTTTGCAGAATATTCTTAGTAGGCCCTCTAATCCCATAATTATAAAGCTTCTCCAAAAGTAATTCGTGAGATATAGTATCAAACGCCTTGGCAAGATCAAGAAAGATAGCTAGACATTTGTCTAATTTATCCAAGGCGTTTACGGTTTTTTCCACAAAATCAAGAACTGCTTTTTCTGTATTAGAGTTACTCAAAAATCCATATTGTCTTCCAGTAATAACGTTATTTTTGTTTAAAAAGGTCAGTCTTTTTTTTATGCTGTGTTCAAAAATTTTTGCAAAATTGTCGATCACAGAGATTGGTCGATAATTTGCGATAAGTTTCTGTTCGCCAGATTTATAAACAGGAGTAATTAGACTTTTTTTCCACTCAGTTGGAATTTCACCGCTTTCATAACAGATGTTTATGATATGAACCAGTGGATCTACTAGGTAGTTATGAAATTGTTTCATGAGTTTTGCTAAAATTTTGTCTGGACCTGGTGAACAATCGCATGCGAGCGTAGATATAATATTGATGATCTCATTTCTTGTGCTCAAGAACCATTGTGGATGGTACTGTTGGGTCATTTGAGCAGAGATTCACGGCTTGACTTGATATTCAAGCTTCTTGACTTGACTTGACTTGAAATCAAGTCAAGTTCAACTCAAATAGTAGTTTTTAATGTCAAGTCAAGTCAAGTATTTATTCATCAAGTACTTGAGAAATCAAGTACTTCTATCAAGCTACTTGATTTTTAGCAGTTTTATAAATGATGAAAATAATGAGAATGAACGTTTCGAAAAACACTTTTATTTATGAAACTTATTGTAAAAAAGAACCAAAAATAGAAACTATTTTAAAATGGAAACACAAACTAAATCGCTATAAAACATAACAAAATACAAAATATTGAAAAAAAATTGTTTCTTAATATTGAGAAACCTCCAAGCACTGTTTGATTTCGTCATTTTCCATCCAGGATTTAAGGCACATGAGGCATCTTATGGATTTGTCGCCTAATCTATTTCGGGTTTTTGTAACAGTCAGAGCAGCTCTGGAGAACTGTCTTTCAACAGGAGCTGAAGATGCTGGCGTTGATGAAAAATCTTTGGCCATTTTGGCCAAGTTTGGGAAAATGTTTTCATGCCTCTTCCACAATTCTAATATATCTTTAGAACTGTAAGCACGTGGTTCAGACAGGAATTTGTCTATTTCATAACGCCAAGCCATTTCATTTGCTCGATTCACAGGAGATTTCTCGAATAAACTTAGTAGATCTATGTCAAACTCACTGTATTCATCCTTTGAAGATGAAGATGATGCTGTTGTGCTCTGTAGACCTGGCTGAAAATATTTTGTTTTAAAAATTTCTTCAAAGTGTTTGACTGCTTCCTTTTCCAAGTCTTTTCCCCAACTTGTATTGGAGAATGTTTCCACTTTATGCCGGGGATCTAAGATTAATACAACACAGTACATCCAGTTGGTTCTTTGGTAATGTTTGATGATTTTATCTTTAGCCGCTTGAATACTGTAAATGGATTTTTCATCAGTCTCATTTCTACTTGGATTATTATCGAGTTCAATAGCCCATTGTTCTAGCTTATCCAGGAGCATATTTATACCAATTATCACCATCGAAAGTGTGCAATATGCTTCACCCTCTAATGTTTTGAAAATTGTCTTAAAACTGTTCAGATATTCACAAACTCGATCTATTATTATTATAGACCACTCCGTGTCTGTAGGCTTCAAAGTTTTCATATTTTCTGTGTTATCACAAAGAATGTTTATAGACTTTTTCATATTGAAGCCCCATCGCAGCATATCCAAAGTTGAATTCCATCTTGTTATGACATCTAATTTTGGCATAGTCATTGCTAAATTCAGAGTAGTGCAAAATTTTTCGAAATCGTTGCGCAGATTTTCAGAATTTTTTAACTTCTTTCCAAGACAATGTTTTTTTTTAAATTGGAGATAGCAAATTTAGATCTCCAGTTATATCATCACTGTCCGATAGGGTAGCATCTGTCTCTGTCTCTTGAAACTCAGAATTCGAATCAAGTATTTTTATAAAATCTCTTGCCCCCAAATTTAACATATGCGCAAAACATACGAAGTGACTATTTTTAGGGTCAATGTCGGAAATAAAGCCTGTAAGCTGATTCATAAATGTGCAATTGCTGTTTGTCTTGTCGGTTGTAATTCCTTGCACAGAATTTGTTAAATCGTAGGATTCCAATGTATCAGCAAAATGATTTGCTATCCATCTGCCAGTATGTTGTCCATGCGCCGAAACAAAATCCAAAAGGATGGCATGCAGTTTCAAATCATTATCAATGAAATGAGCAGTAATTCCATAGTATCCTTTCATACTAAAAGAAGACCAACCATCTATTGTGAATGAGATTTTTGATTTATATTTCTTTAGTAAACTTTTGAGGGTATTCTGTGCTGACCCGAACATTTCCATTGCCAAAGATTTCATTTTATTTCTACCAGGCAAAATTGCGTTAGGATTTAAGTACTTATAAACTTGTAAACTTATTTCGTCCTCGAAAAAATTGAACGGTAGGTACTTTTTCACCACATACTCCACAAGTAGCTTTGGAAACTTATCTTCCTGGAAATCCTGAAAATGTAGGAAAAATCAAATTAATATATAAATATATTAATGTATTTACGAATTATAATTTTTAAGAAGTAGTAATAGGTAGTTTCTGTTTTAAGAAATATTCTCATTCTACGACTACATCACCCGAAAATAACAAAATTCGCACTTTCAAAATTCGCAAATTTCACACGTGCGCAGAAATATTTCCACACATGTGGGAAAAAAATCGTGTTCGCACATGTGTCGAAAGTAATATTGACATCGAAATATTTTCCACACATGTGTGGTATATAAGCAGCAGCGCAGTCAATGCAATCTTAATATATTCAATATTTTCTATACCTGCTTTTGAAGATAATAGATAATAGAAAATAACTTACCCGTTCATTTGTAGTACTGCCACTACCAATTAGCCAACTCAAAATCGTACTTTCCTTATTGGTATTGGTGCTTGCAGAGGAACTTGCACGGGAAGTCGAATGTTCTAATTTCCCAAAAGTTTGTTCATAGATTTTAGTATGTTTGGATTGCAAATGCCTTTTCAATGCAATTTTTCATTTTTAGTACGGTGGGTTTCGTTGTGCAAAGCGTGCATTTCCCCTGCTTATCAGTCTTTTTCGTACTCTTCGGATCTTGTTCAACATTGAAATAATCCGTGACTTTTTTCTTTCCATTAGTCTTAGTTTTTTTATGTGCCGGCTCTTGCACAAGTTCACGATCTTCGGATTGAGAAGTATTTTCCTCTAACACATATTCTGACTCGCTGGTCTCTGATTCCATTATTTCCGATGAATTACTCATTTATTTTCTGCAGGGCTCAGTAAACACTTATGTAATTTCGTGATGTAACAAGTCACACACTTGGACAAAACTACCATTCACCTAGGGCGTGTATGTATGCATAATAAGCAAGACTGCGCGATTGATTCAGTCAGCTCGGAGCTCGAGGAACCCCCGTATTTTGTCTAAGCGCAAGCGAGCTTGTAGAAATATACGCCGTGCGACACGTGCGTATCAAGATAAAGTAATATCAAGTAGCTTGATTTCAAGTCAAGTAATAAATATCTCAAATCAAGTCAAGTCAAGTATGTAAATTGTCACGAGCTTGATTATCAAGTCAACTCAAGTAAACGATAAGTGCCATGTGAAGTGGAATGAATAGAAAAATCGAATTAAACGGTTTTCTTCACATAAAGGATTCAATATAAAATTGAACCAGAAAATGGTAGATCTCAGGTGAAAAACAACTACTTTCCTGGCAAATACCACGCAGAACGTTGAATGATATTCACCTGAAAATCCATGCATACTTCCATATAATATCAATGGACATTGAATGCAAATGTTTCTTTCTGATAAGCTCGATTATGTTCAATTTATGTCGTGTTCACCTAACAATCCGCATACCGGTTTCGGGCTTCTTGGCCCTCATCAGTACGGAGTAGTCAACCAGCCAAAGGTCCAAAGAACTCTGGCTGAAGTGAGACACAACGTAAACAAACCATCATCGATCTTGAACACCTATAGGTAGGCCGGAAAAGATAAACTTTAACTGGCGGTACCTAGTGACAGAAAGAAACACTCCGAAAATCTCCCACCTCGATAGGTTTCTAAATAAAAGATTCCTTCTCAGTAGGAGTGGCAAGCCCGTCTAGCATATAATAACGATAAGTGCCATGTGAAGTGGAATGATTAGAAAAATCGAATTAAACGGTTTTCTTCACATAAAGGATTCAATATAAAATTGAACCAGAAAATGGTAGATCTCAGGTGAAAAACAACTACTTTCCTGGCAAATACCACGCAGAACGTTGAATGATATTCACCTGAAAAGTTTATCTTTTCCGGCGTACCTATAGGTGTTACAAGATCGATGATGGTTTGTTTACGTTGTGTCTCACTTCAGCCAGAGTTCTTTGGACCTTTGGCTGGTTGACTACTCCGTACTGATGAGGGCCAAGAAGCCTGAAACCGGTATGCGGATTGTTAGGTGAAGACGACATAAATTGAACATAATCGAGCTTATCAGAAAGAAACATTTGCATTCAATGTCCATTGATATTATATGGAAGTATTCATGGATTTTCAGGTGGATATCATTCAACGTTCTGCGTGGTATTTGCCGGGAAAGTAGTTGTTTTTCACCTAAGATCTACCATTTTCTGGTTCAATTTTATATTGAATCCTTTATGTGAAGAAAACCGTTTAATTCGATTTTTCTATTCATTCCACTTCACATGGCACTTATCGTTCACTATATGCTAGACGGGCTTGCCACTCCTACTGAGAAGGAATCTTTTATTTAGAAACCTATCGAGGTGGGAGATTTTCGGAGTGTTTCTTTCGGTCACTAGGTACCGCCAGTTAAAATTTATCTTTTCCGGCGTACCTATAGGTGTTACAAGATCGATGATGGTTTGTTTACGTTGTGTCTCACTTCAGCCAGAGTTCTTTGGACCTTTGGCTGGTTGACTACTCCGTACTGATGAGGGCCAAGAAGCCTGAAACCGGTATGCGGATTGTTAGGTGAACACGACATAAATTGAACATAATCGAGCTTATCAGAAAGAAACATTTGCATTCAATGTCCATTGATATTATATGGAAGTATGCATGGATTTTCAGGTGAATATCATTCAACGTTCTGCGTGGTATTTGCCAGGAAAGTAGTTGTTTTTCACCTGAGATCTACAATTTTCTGGTTCAATTTTATATTGAATCCTTTATGTGAAGAAAACCGTTTAATTCGATTTTTCTACTCAACTCAAGTAGTTTGTTAAAATATCAAGCTACTTGAATTGATGAATCTCTGCATTTGAGAGTCTTTGAGGATGTTCGAGCAGGGTTTTATGTATATTACTTTGCATCTTTAATCCTATTTGAATAAAATATTTGTTAAATATGTTTGATTTTTTTTCATTGCCTGAAATAGCAATGTTATCGGTATCTGTTATTGGTATGCTTGTCAAGGAATATTTGCTAGGATTTCTGTTTGAAGTCTCATTGATTATTTGCCACGTTTTTCTGCTATCACCTTTTACTAAATCAAATATATTTTTATAGTCTTCATTTTTTGTTTTTTTTTATTAAGTTATTCAGTTTATTTCTATAAATTTTATACTCTCTGTCATTTTCTGGTGATTGACTGTGCAATAATCTTTTCTTAAGGATGTCTCTATGTCTAATGGATGTTATTAAGCCTTCTGTTATCCAAGGTTTGATTTAATTTCTTTAGTTTGAAATTCCTAAAGAAGACATTTCTATGTACTTTTGAAGATTTTGCATGAATTTATTATAACTGATTTGTGCAATTCTACAAATAAAAACCTCTTCCCATTCATCGTTCCCCAAATAAGCTTCTAGCTTAGAGAAATTGATTATTGTTTTTAATTTAATTTTGTTTAATGGCTTTTTCTTTTTTTTTGTGTGACTGCAATATAAGTTGGGTAATGATCTGTGATATTTGAATAAAAGATAGCCGGGTGGAGATTGGTATTGTTTATATTGACTGACTTCTTTATAAATATATGATCAATTATGGTGGAAGTGTTATCAGTTACTCTCGTTGGTTTGTTTATGTACGAACAGAAACCATGTTGTGATAATATATTCAGGTATTCACTGACCGAAATGTCATGTGTATCCAATATATTTAGGTTAATATCTCCCACGAAAAATTCAAGGTTTTTTTTTATGCAGGTTATCAAAGAAATGTTCTATGTAAGTGTTTATGTTTTTTGATGGTGGCCGATATGACGCAGTTATTCCAGTCTCAATGTCTCCAAATTTCTCATTGATTCTGATTAGATTTGTTTCCTCAAAGTTAATCGTTTCAGTCGTTGAATTCCACATATTTTTCACATAAATAATTAGGCCATCGTTCTAATTTATTTTAGATTCACTATAATAAGATGTATACCCTTGAATGTCATAGTCACTCACCTCATTAATATTCCACGTTTCGGATAGGATGATAACATCAGTATTTTTAAAGTCTGCAAGATATAAACATAATTCATCAAAAAAATTTCTGATACTTCGTATATTGAAATGTAATATTGATATGTTGTCAGTTTCATCCCATTTTCCCATTTCTCTCAGAAATTCATTTGGATAATCATATTCTTTAGTTTGAATCTCACCTCCATTATCAATTTGATCGAATAACTCATTCATTTGTTTCAAATCAGCTGAAAATAAATTGGAATTTTTTAATAGCTATCTACAGAAAGTAAGGTGTAATAGTTGTAAGTATATCTAGCATGTCCCAAAAGTTATATTGTAATTGTAAAAAGTAAAAAGTGATGAAAAAACGATAATTACATAGCTAATAAGAAGTTTCATTTCAAATTATTTAAAAAAAGTTCCTCAAAATCTTCTTTGTTTCTAATAATGGAAATGTGTTCCCCTTTCTTAACATATATTCTTCCTGCATCGGTCCATACATCTTTCATTGAAGTGTTTTTTAAAGCTTCATTTAACAGTTCCACTCTGAGAGTGGTCAAATCTTCCCGGATGACTATTCCTGTTCCTTTTAGATATTTCTTTTTCTTGTAAATGTCCTATCTTATCTCATATGTGTTGAACTTGATGAAGATTCCTCGAGATTTTTGTTTATTAATTTCTTTTCCTATTCTATAGCATTGTGCTATATCAGTATCCTTGATTTCCATCGATAATAATTTTGAGTTAACGAGCCTTTTTATTTCATCTCCCATATTCTCATTCAGTTTTTCTGGGAAATTGAAAATTCTAAGGTTGTTCTTCCTACCTGCTTGATCTAACGTATCGTATTTGGCTTCCATAATATTTGTATCTTCCTGTAGGTTTCTGACTATGTCTTCTAGATTGTTTATCTTTATTTCGTTTTCTTTTATATATTGTTGATGTTCGTTTTTATACCCCGCTATTTTTTCCTCCATTTCAATTAGCTTTCTGTCTGAGGTGCTCGAGACGGCGGCCGATACCATATCAGATAAGGTTTTTATGAATGTGGCATCTTTCAGACATTTACTCATTGCTGCATTTATCGAAGATTTTATTTCTTCACCAGTCTCTCTAGTCGAAACCATTTTCGATGGCAGACTTTTGGTAGAGTAGAAAAATAATTTGTATGTTTTCTATGCAACTTTTCACTAGAAAATTTGGGCTTTTTACACTCTTTTCACACGTTTTATTGGGAGCGCACATATACTCGACTATCCACTATGCTCCATCACTACCGTAGATACCTTCTAAATCAAGTTATGGAGTTCAAATATATAGAGGAAAAAAAACACCAGGACAGGCAAATACAACTGACATACAGGTAATGATGATTGAACTTCGCCTTTATCCGACGCTATGTCCCGCGGATATAGGTTCCAGGTTTCAGTCGGAGTAGCTCCCGACACTACCAAGACCAGTAGATCATCAGGCCCTGAGGTCTTGGTGTCACGCTGCCCCCCCCCATCCCTTTCCCCTCCCCCCACAAGGGTACTTGAAATTCCAAACATAGCTCAGAACTAGATGCAATGCAATATTATTTCGCTTCCTTGTCTGTTGTTTGTTTATTGTCTGTAATAATACTAATGATAATAGTATGGAGCAATCGAACTGGATGTCAATGCAACATCAACTCACTTTTCCATCTGTCCGTTTGTTCATTTGTCTGTTATAATAATGATAAAATAATAATAGAAAGTTATCGATTTCAAGCTAACTTCCCGATGACCTACTTGAAACTTTGAACATAGCTCAAAACTGAATGACATTACAATATTTACTCGCTTTCTTGTCTGTCTGTTTGTTTGTGATAATAATAATCATAGTACTAGTGGGGTGCAATCGATTTTAAACTATCTGACTGAAATTTGCCACATGTCTCTATCATAATCTCATCGAGATGTTTGCAAATTTCACACACACAATACTAAAAAGCAGGAAACAATAATTTAGATATTTTTTGTTCCATACTATGTTTATAAAACGAACTAAAGAGTGTCAAATGATTTTTCCTAGCCCCATACAGATTTTCTTGAAAATTTGTGATTGTTAATTTTTAATAGCCACGAAAATACATATAAGATTTGAAACCAAAAAACGTAGGGCGCATGCAATAGATAATTGATGCATGAATAGTTCATCTAAGTCACTGGAAATATGATTGCACTGCAAATGATATGAACTGTTGAGTGAGTTTTCTCAACGACAGGTACTCCCTACACCCCTTACTATTATCTATTGCATGCGCCCCACGTTTTTGGTTTCAAATCTTACAAATATTCTCATAGCCATTAAAAATTCACAATCACAAATTTTCAAGACAATATGTATGGGGTAAGGAATCTGTATGGGGTTATAAACCTATATGTTGGGAGAAATTATTTAAACAATTCAGTCCGTTTTATAAACGTGGTATATTTAAAAATATCTGAATAATTTTTCAACCAAATTTGGCTCGGGAATACTTTTGATCAATATCTTGGTCAAGTTCAAAGATGGGAAAACTGGTTTAGTAGTTCCGAAATAGCAAGTGTTGAAATATTGAAAAAAAACTCTCATTTTCATAGCAATATCAGCAAGTTATAGGTCTTTCGACAGAGCTTCATGAGCTGCACAATTCTCATCCGAAAGGTATACCTTCCGAAATGTACATACAAATAGAAAATCGATGGAAAAAACTAATTTCTATTTCATATTTTGTGTTTGCCCTGTATGCTACTTCCGTTTGAGGTTCTTTCGTTCGTGTCAATTAGACTTATGTCAGGTCAGAACGTCAAGGATTTTTCTCGAATTCGAAGTAAAACTTATGTGACCCTTATTGGGATCGTGTGCTCCGGCAACTCTTAATGTCTGGAGGCAACGGGTGGGTTTTTCATTTTATTTACTATATGTCTTCTTGATTGGGCATTGGGCAATTTTAAAGAATTAAACAAAATATTGAGATATATGGAAATAATGAGGTATATGAAATTAAACAGCAATGTATTCTGGAGCTTAATAACACATCTACAGTTATGCAAAATGGAAAATTTGTAATGAACAATAATGAGGTACCTCACAAATAACGTTTTCGTTGAATCGCACGCGGAATGAGTATTTCGCGTTCTCAACACAGTCCGCGAAATTTAATTTCGCGGACGTTACCCATAGCGACGGCTGCCAAACCAAATGTCACTTCCAAATTTGACATTTCCAAAATACGACAATGTCAAGGATTATTTTACATTCTGTTTGTCACACCAGTCTTAAAACTCGCTGTAACATTTTACGTACTGCCGTTCAGAATTTTCAGATATTGAAACGGAAAGTGCCAAGTTTACAATACTTCCAAGCTCTGGAGGAGTGCAAGATACTAAAATATCACTATCAGTATCAGACATATTTGAGTTTTGTCAAGAACTGCTAAAATAGTTTGTATATATACAACCAAATCATTTAGATAGCAACGCTGTGACTTTGTTGAATAAATTGAACTGCTGTTGATTTAAAAGTAATACTATATTTATTTGCAATTATCTAGTTTGATAATTTTGACTTTTTCACACAAAATAGTGTGCATGCCATGGCCGCAAAACTTTTCAGTGACCTCAAATTATCTTGCCTCGGCCGCAAGCGGCCTCGGAGATAACTTTTCATTCGTTACGCTAAAAAGTCATTTCGCAGCCTTGGCATACAAATAACTTTATTCTCAGTTTACAAGCTATGATGGCAGTACACTGAATTATTTTATTTTCACTTCGGTAATAACGGGCCTATCCCGCCTTGGATCGATAATCTTCGACTGCAAATATCTACTTAAGTAGGTTACGTGGAGACTGATACCATTTTTTCACGGGACGTATCGTGAGATATTGAAAAATTGGAAAACTATGATCTGATTATTCCTGATCGTTGCCGATGAGTACTCGTGTCTCTTTGAAGGTATTAATTAATGATCTGCAATTTTTTTACAGCGTTACTATACAAATGTTATGTACAACCAACACCATATATACGAATAAATCCGTCCACGTTTGAGAATCACCCTGTTACAACTCAATTAAATAGATAAGGTCTATAGTAAATTATAGACATTTTTCATGCATTCAATATCAATAAATTTCGGGTATGTTTTGTTTCCACCCGTAATATTTTCTAATAAGGAAGTATTTCCATACGAAATATGAATAAAAGCATGTTCATCCTATCATACCTCAGCTGTGCGAAATAAATTTAAAGGCGAATATAAAAAGGTCAAAGTTTCTGTGTTCCTAAAAACAATCCGATATTGCTCAGATAGCTCTATAGTATTTATTTCGATTCTAATTCCACAAAAACCCACATTGAGCATGAATCTTTAACTGGATGTAAAATTTATTTGAAGAAATATTTTTGGAAATAAACTTATCAATGAACAAAAGTACATAAATATCACAGTTATCTATAACAATAAATTCTCTATTTTGATTTCTAAAATTCGGTGGGAAGAAAACACCTATAAAATTCGGCCTCACGTTTGGCGCCACTTCTTGTGACCCTTATTGGGATCCGGCAACTCTTAATGTCTGGAGGCAACAGAGTGGGTTTTTTTATTTCATTTACTAGGTGTCTTCTTGATTGGGCGCCACCCAATTGTACTCATTTGGGAAAGATTGAAATTTTGAAGAATTGAGCAAAATAGTGAGAGATATGAAAATAAAGAGATATATGAAATTAAACAGCAATGTATTCAGGGGCTCATTAACACATCTATAGTTATGCAAAATGGAAAGTTTGTAATAAACAATAATGTGGTACCTCAACTAACGTTATTCTCAGTTCACAAGCTATGACGACAATGTCAAGGATTATTTTACATTCTGTTTGTCACGCCAGTCTTTAAACTCGCTGTAACATTTTACGTACTGCCGTTCAGAATTTTCAGGTATTGAAATGGAAAGCGCCAAGTTTACAATACTTTTTAGCTCTGGAGGAGTGCAAGATACTAAAATATCGCTATCAGTATCAGACATATTCAAGTTTTGTCAAGAACTGCTGAAATGGTTTATATATATATATTCAACCATCTCATTTCCATAGCAAAGCTGTGACTTTGTTAACTAAATTGAACTGCTGTTGATTTTAAAGCAATAATATATTCATTTGCAATTATCTAGTTTAATAATTTTGACTTTTTTCACGAAAATATTATCTTGCCCCAGCCGCAAGCGGCCTCGGCGATAACTTTTCTCAGTTTAGAAGCTATGATGAAAGTACACTAAATTATTTTATTTTCTCTTCGGTAATAACGGGCCTATCCCGCCTTGGAATGGTAATCTTTGACTGCAAATATCTAGTTGAGTTGGTTACGTGGAGGCTGATACCATTATTTCACGGGGACGTATCTTCTTCGAAAATTGGGATATTGAAAAATTGGAGAACTCTGACCTGATTATTCCTGATCGTTGCCGATGACTACTCGTGTCTCTGCGAAGGTATCAATTAATTATCTGCAATTCTCCAAAGTTACAGAAACATTCAATCAATCAAATTGAAGCGGCTTTCCCTCCCTGGGTATTCTTTATTTTCAAAATAGTTGTGGGTTGTGTTGAGGTAACTTCGATATATAGAATTTGAGGGGCCTACAAATCTCTTTTAAGATGGCTCACACAATTCACAAAATTGTAAAACAATAACGAAACGATACTCTACGACATTCAATTTCCGTTTTGATTTATTCGGTTCTGCCGGCCATCGAGCAAATACTTTTTATTCCGTTTTCTTTGGATCGGAGCATATACAGGGTGTTTCACATTTAATTTTCTTACCAGAAGAGACGATTATAGCTCCATAGTGAAGGCATGGAAAATCTATGATTTTTTATGGAATTTGAAACTATGATACATTTTGCTGTTACACTACATACATTTTTACTAGTACTAGTACTTACTGATACCCCAGTAAGTACTCTCTATACCCTTGTGTGATTTTCTTCAAGAGCTTAGTGAACTTTCGTATTTTCAGATGTGTTTTTGGAATTCTATAGTTAAATAGAATAGAATATAAAATGATGTTTTTGTAGCATATCATGTTTACAATAGTTAAAAGCGTACATATTACAAGTAATAAAAACACTCATTGCAAACGGGAAAATTGAAGAAACAGAACAGAATTACATATATATGCATATACAAATAGTTCAAACGTTGGGAAACATTACCCTAAAGAGGGTTCTATTGTTTTAATTGATTTTTTATTAAGATATGGTTATGGAGTTGGGGTGAGTATCATGTATTCATGGTTAAATGAAGGAAGGAATTCCTCTATTGAGTGAAAACAGTGTAATAGTGTATGGTTTTCCATACATTTCTTGAATTGACTGAAAATCAATGATTTTACAGATGCTGGTAATTTATTAAAAATTCTGACATTCATAGAATTTTGCTCTGTGACAGACAATCTGAATTCAGGAGTCCTGAGTTCATTCGATGATCTTGCAGAATTTGTTGAGTATATTAGAGAAATCTCCGGTAGAGTTTGATAGATATAGACATAAGGGATTGGTAAAATTCTGAATTTCTTGAATAGTGGCTGACAGTGAGCATGGAAAGTTGCACCACCTGTGATACTAAGCGCCTTTTTCTGGAGTCTGAATACTTCAATTGAGTGTGTTTAGTTACCCCAGAGAATAGTGCCATAGTTAAGGTGCGAGTGAAAAAGAGAATGGTAGAAACTTATTGATATTGAAATGCAATTTTTTTTTTGTTGTCTCAATAGGAATAATTGGGTGGGGAGTGTTTTGCATAACTGATCAATGTGTGCACTCCATTTCAACCTGTCGCCAGCACAATACCTAACAAATTGACTGAGTTATTCGAGGTGAAATAGTTGTTTGCAGAGATTTGTTTCAGGTTTTTTCTTGCATTAGTTTTCTTGCTTAGTAAGATTGTTGAGTGTAATAGGGTCGCAATGTGTTTCAATCGAGGTTGTGTCATCTGCAAAACAAATACATCCAGAGGGGTACCTACATATAGTGCAAAATATCGTTGAGGTAGAAAAACGAAATAACAATGGACCCAGTTCACTTCCCTGCGGGACTCCGTGGTTTATGTTCTGGAATTCAGAGAAGTTGTTTCCGAGATACCCCTGCACACCGTAGAAGTTTAATTTATCTAGTATTTTTTAGTTTTTCATCCTTATTTTGAATTGAGTCGTATAATATATAAACATCAAACAGCGTTTAGGGAGATTTGACTCTTTCATCAACTTCTGATCGTAGAGTTCAAGGTTCATACAAAAAAGTATATCACATTTTTTCTGGTACATGATTTGTTGGATTGATTAATAGGATGGCAATTCTGAAATCAATTAATATATTCTAAAATCTACTTTAGACTAGCCGTGCCGGGTTTAAAATTTCCAAGAGATAGAAAACTCACTTTTCTTACGCATTGATTACGCTGTTTTCGTATTTCCAATGGAAAAATATCTAATGATAAAATAAAAATCATAGATCATCATAATCGCCCCACGTATACCACATCCGTCAGGTAGATGAATAAATTAAAAAGTTTATTCAAGGATGGAAGTGCATGTGACATTAATCGTAAATTTTACGTTGCTAACACAACGATGAGTGAACAAACAAAATTTTTTTCATTTTGCAAAATCCATCAGGTAGAAGACGATTATTATATTTTGAAGGTAGTTTCTGAAGCTACATCCAATCTTTTACCATCCAAGTCAAAAGAAAAATACGAGCAATGTTACAAGTTATTCTAATGATTGGAATTGTCTATCTAACATAATGTCTATCTGACGGATGTCGTATACGAGGGGTGATTATAATGATCTATAATAGATGTGTTGCTAGCCATAAAACTAGTAGTACGATTTTCTCTCAATAAAGTATGCTTTTTTCCATTAAAATTACGAGAAAACACTCTCTTGACGTGTAACTGCAATTCACAAGTACGTGTTTCGTTAATCAGTTATTTCGAAAAACTGATAAAGTAAAAAGTGTAATTAAATACAAAATAAAAATATTTAAGTGAATCCATAAATTCGTAGTGGATGAGTCGGCTGTCTTCCTGAGATGATTCGAAACATGATAGTGTAATATTATCCTCTGATATAACTCTTTTTTCCTTACCAAGCATGAATCCCATCAGAAAAATGTATCTGGAGAACTTCATAATGAATATGTTTATCAATTTGTTTCCACTACGCTCTCCATTATGTGCTATGCTATCGCTCTTACTCAATACAAATTTTGAAAATTACAATTTTAGTTATATGATAGTTTGAACATTTCTGCACATGATTTATTTTTTCTAAAAATAATTTTGAAATATATTGCACTCCGCCCGTTTTAGGCTACCATCTTCATGATCTACATTCTCTTCACCAAATTTTAGATCTGTCGGATACCCACAGTTGATCCATCAATTTTCTTAATTCACAATTCATTGGCTACATCGACGTGTTGATGTAATTGATGGATATTTCTCAAGGCGATATTGAGTAATTCTTGTGTAGTTTTTGGAAAAAGGAAGATGTTCCCTTTGTATTTTCAAATGAGTTTTTTTTGGATGAGGGTGGCTATGTGGTCTTCATCGGGATGGAATAGAAGTTGCTCAAATTTTCAAATGTATATGTCCTTGGTGCGAATACATGGGCCACCAAGTTACTGATATGTTTCTCCTTCGAGAGCAAAATGTTTTTTTCTTAAATAACCATTGTATTTTCTGAGGATCTATTGAGAATTGACGAACATTGAAAGATTTTAAAGGGAATTATGGAAAATTGTACGGTTAAACTCTAATTTCTACGATTACTTTTTTTTGAGATTATAATTTGCTTCGAACGTTTCATATTCAAGTGAAAGTTCTAGTGTTTGTTCTATAATATAATTTCAGTGGAGTTTTTTGAGTTTGTTAGACAAAATACTGATTCAAATGGGGTGGAATGGTGAGAGAAGTTATAGTCCACTACCGCGTAGTTATAAGGATTTTTTGGAGATTACTTAGCTCTTTGATAAATTTTGTGATTGGTTGCTTCATGTTCATCCAGTATGAAGTTTGTTTGAGATATTGCACAGTTTATCTGATGCCACGACGCACAGTGATCTAGCTTGGCCAAAAAACGGCCAAAAATGGTCAAATCCAACATTCTCATATCATCCTCAAGAGATGCTAATTAACTCTTTAAATGACCCCAAGAATACGTCGCATTGTTAGTTAGTTTCTAAGTTCATTTTTCTAAAAGTTACAGAGGGTTGAATTTGGATAATTTTGGAGCGTAAGCACTATACGTCTGGAGAAATGGAATAGAAACATTTGATTGGCTATAACTGAGACAAAAATCGTTTTTGGAAAAAAAACATCTGCGTCCAGGGTAAGGACTGTGCTTTCAGTAAGTAGTGGAAAAAACCTTATTTTAAGAGAAGTTCTGAATAAAATATGCAATTTTCATAGGCTAAATGTTTCAAGTGAGCTGGTATATAGATATGATATCTCAAGGTCTACTCACGGAGTCTCACTTGGAAATTTACATCGACAGCGGTATCAATAATTCATGTTTTTCTCACTGAATTCTATGAAAATTAAGGAATTATTCTGAAAATAATACTATAACATTGTAACAAAACTTCTTATATACATTATTCAAAATGAAAATGAGTAGTAATGCTAAGCGGGTTCTAACTCATCCCCTATTTAGGGGTCGGTTTTGGCGAGCGGTTGAGGGGGTGGTTTTCGGGTGGGGGTAGGGATGATGGTGGCGGTCATGGGCGGTTCGTTGTGGGAGGGGTTTGTGAAAAAATGGTGGTAGAGAGGGGTGGGGGTGGTTGTATGTGGGTAGGGGGGAGTGGTCTGTGATTGGTCGGAATGGTGGCGGCCATGTTGTGTATGGGGTGTGTGATTGAGAGTGGGGGTGGAGAGAGCTGTGATAGGTCGTGGGAGTGGTGATAGCCGCCGGCCGCTATCCAATAGCCGAGCAGCATATTGAAATGGGGGTGTCAACCAATATCCGTCAACGGCATTGGTCGGACGGAAGTGTCACGTGATCAGTGAATGGCGGCGGCCATTTTGGAAAGTGGGAGGAGCCAGCGATGATGCGGCTATGACTCAACCGACAAGTCTTTGCAGGAATATTATCTACGTCAGCATTTCTTATCAGTTGTTTATTTAAGCGACCGGATATCGGCATCCTTTGTTTACATTAACTGAGATAAGATATCGGCGGCATCCTTTGTGAACGAGTTTGTTTACATTAACAAGATAAGAGAGTATGCAGCTGCACGCTCGAATCGTGGGATAAGTCTAACGATTACTATTCGTATTTGTATCTAAGCGGGCTAAGGCACTGTCGGCGACATGGAAGCAGGACGGATATCTTTTAAAACGTCACCAAATATACAGGGTGGATCGAAAGAGTGTTCAGAGGAGGAGAAGAACGAAACAAGTATATATTGGAGTTTTTTGTTGAAATGACGTCAGTTGAAGTTATGTTGTCGATGACAGGGGAGTATACACGGAAATTGGAACAGTTT
>JAFIRS010004535.1:0-83595 GCA_018342105.1 Gonioctena quinquepunctata
ATTAACTGACCACGTGGCAATGCGACACAGCGCACAGCGACTCGAGTCATTCTTGCCGAGCCGTGGTTGCGAAAACAAAAGACCGTGACAATTATTACCTTTTGAAAATGCCGCCTATTTACACAACCGAGAGAAAGTACAGATCGTTAAGTGGTACTTTGGGGGTAATTCTGTACAAGATACTAGAAATCTATTCATAGTGGCTTTTGCAGATAGACCTGTACCTACGGAAGCGACTTTCCTTTCAATTATTAATAAATTTCAGAATTTTGGGTGTGTGGCAGCACATTGCAAAAAATGTTGTCCCACAAATCCACCACCGCATCCTAGACAAATACCCGAGGAACGGAAAATAAGAGAAACAAAAGTGTGTGCATTGGCAGAAACGACACCTTGTTCGAGTAGACCGATCGCCGACGAAGTGAATTTGAATGAAAGAACTGTAAGGAATATTTTGAAGAGAAACGGTTATCATTGTTTCAAAGTCAAGACCACACAAGAACTTTTGCCTGGAGACCATTTCAGACGTATGGAGTTTTGTGAAACGATGGTGGAAAAATGCAATAGGGCATTTCGTGTAAATGATGACTTTCTAAAAAAGGTGTTATTTACCGATGAATCGTCCTTCTCAATTCATCGAAAACACAACCCATCCGTAGTAAGTTATTGATCTCGTAAAAATAAACATTTGAGTATTGCTGTGAGGACACAGTACTCAAGAAAATTAAATGTGTGGACGGGACTTTTAGGCGATCACGTCATAGGCCCATTTTTTATTGAAGACAATTTAAATGTAGCAAAATATTTGCAACTTTTGCAAAATCAAATTATTCCTGCAGTTCGCGCTCTTCCTATTGACTTTAACGACGTGTGGTTTCAACAAGATGGTTGTCCTGCCCACAATGCAGGCACGGTGGTTACATTTTTGAATCAATTATTTCTCGATCGGTTTATTTGTACGCGAGGTACAATCAACTGGCCACCTCGATCACCAGATGTAGCACCTCTCGATTTTTATTTCTGGGGCATGCTAAAATCGGAGGTATATCGGCATGAGTTCGAACGTGCCACCAATTTAGATGAACTGAGGGCAAACATTATTCTGTTGTGTGCTCAGGTAACACCAGTTACCCTTGCGGCTACCAGAACGGAATTGTACAATAGATTCGGCATTCGTTTGGCCCATAATGGTGGTTTGTTCGAACATTTAATAAAATAATTCCGTACAAAAAATATTTAATTTGGTTTGTCTTTTCTTTTTTTTCTCTCCATTCAAGAAATAATTGTTTTTCTGTTAGAAATAAGTTTTTTGTTTTTATTCTTACAGAAATATCGTTTGCTTTTGTTTATGTTTAAGAATTTTCGTCTGACAGATTAAATTGAATCAATGATCAGTTTAATTTGTTCAAATTATCTGATGTGAAATTATCGTCAAAAATTCTTCTTCATTGCAGCGCACACATTCTCCCGACTGCTGCTGGTATGATACTGACGTCCCGAGCTAACCGCCCTGACTCTCCTATCTCTGTGTCGTGACGTCGATATCCCTTCCTCGAGTGAGTCGAGGAGAAATTGTAATGCTCTCTCAACATATAGCAAGCTATTCTTTACGCTTTCATGAAACCACCATACCCAAGATAAATACTTTCCGATACTATATGTAGGTACTTCTAGTCTTATATTGTAACTGGGATTAGGCAATACTCATTGCGGTATTTTTGTCTTTTGGATTCTTTGTAGCTATTATGTTGATAATAGTAGTTGCTGTATGTCTCCGAATAAATTGCATTGTACATGACGTAAGATCTTTTCACTTTACGCAATAAATTGTAGTGCTTGCTGTCCAGAGTTTTGTTCTTCCACTACCATATCCAACAGGTTATGGGCCCAGCTGATTAAAAAGGCGACTGATAGTTTGGAAAACATTTTTTTTTGCTTGGCATTACAAGTACAAAAATGGCATCTAGTGAGTCCTCCACGACGGGACTAATAAACGGTGTTGAAAAACTAAAAGGCCGAGAAAATTACACGGTCTGGAAGTTTCAGATGACCGCGCTATTAAAATTAGATGGTCTATGGAGTTGTTTCTGAACAACAACTACCACAAGTGCACAGGAATCGGTTGCGATAGCCATGGCACGCCTCGAGGAGAAAGCTTTGTCCAAAATAATACTTTCCCTCGATAAATCAACATTTCCCCACGTAATGCAGTCCAAGACAGCAAAAGATGCATGGAATGCTCTTGAAAAGGCTTTTGAAGACAAGGGTTTGCATCGTCGCCTACGATTATTGAGAAGTTTATGCTCGGTAAAATTGGAAAATTACTCAAATATGGAGGATTAGGTGAATGAGGTGATGGCGTTATCCCAACAACAGGAATCGATTGGAAAAGCTTTGGATGACGAATTCCTAGGGGTGATCATGCTACAAGGACTTCCAGATGATTATGAGCCCATGGTCATGGCCTTGGAAAGTTCGGGTGTAGGCATAACCGCCGATTTTGTCAAAACCAAACTTCTGCAAGACAAAAAATGGCAGGATGGCAAAGGCAGTGATTCAGCATTAGCTGTAAAAGGCAAATATAAAAAATTACCTAACGGGTGAACATTCAGTGGATGAACGATAAATATCCCCGATATTTTTACCCTTAAGGGTGACATTTTTTTTCAAATTCAAATGGGACCAACTTCAATGTATACCATAAAAAAATATACGCGTCGACTAGATAACCTCCTCCCTTTTTTTCCTCGGTTCATAAAAACATTAACAATATGAAATTATACGTGAGATACACGCTATCGTTAACACTTGACAGTCCATGAAAAATAAAAAATTATTGGGAAAAAAATGTTTGAACTTTAGAGACTGACTAACGCTGCTATCTTGGTATACCAGTAGGGAGCAATTGAAGATTATAACAGGGCTCATGAATGGACATGTGTCAGTAAAAGAGCACCTTTATAAAATGGGATTGTTTAATGGTGACCTGACATGCAGACTATGCGGAAAGAAACCAGAAACATTGTCACATATACTTTGCAATTGCAAAAATTCGAAAAAAAATAAAAAAATATTTTGTCATTGTCAAATTAGACAAAATTTTGGGAACCGCTGCCCACCTAACCTCAGCTGACTTGATCAGGGCCGTAGAAAAACACTGGCAAGTGCTGGAGGCAATAAATATTTAAATAATGTGGAATGTTGAGTTGATTGTTTCGTAAATGTACAAAAAGAGTAAACATTCATTGAAGGCTACTTAATTTCATGGTGATGAAAACAAAAGAACCTCGTTATATCCAAACTGGTAGAGAATGTCAGAACTAGTAGATGAAGTCAACACACTTCGAAGCACTGAACGAATCACAATTATCAAAAAATCAGTTGTAAGACAAAAACAGTATTTTATTAAAAATAATATCAATGGCCATTCTGACCTAGTGATCCAGAATGATAGGTAAACAATGTTGCCAGGTAGTGTTTTCAAGATTCTTGCACGCGCCTCTAGTTGGCTGGTGAATAAAAGATCTTACTTTTCAACCAATCAGAAACGAGATGTGCACGAGAAGTAATTTGAACATTTTTGATTTTATCTTTTGCTGAAGTTCTATATATACATATATATAACATCGTCACATGATATTTTGAACAGAATAAATGACTTCTATATAAATTCAGCACCAGACATCAAGAGTGGGGAGGTAGATTATGATAAAATAACTTACTGCAATGACAGTTGTAGGTTTAATTAAACAAATCAAACGGAAATAATGAAAATAATTAATAAACTGAAAAATAAAAATTCAGTGGGAGAAGATGAAATTCCAGTAAAAATTATTAAAGCAACTGCTCATATAATATCAATTCCATTGGAACACATCATAAATTTATCCTTCTGCACAGGAATGTATCCTGAGGCATTGAAAGTTGGATATATTAGATCTATTTACAAGAAAGGTGATAAGGACGATATGACAAACTATAGACCAGTCTCTCTACTTTCAAATGTGAATAAAATATTTGAAAATATTATATACAATAGGTTATCAATTTTCTTGGAGATAAATAATGTATTAACGTCTAAACAAAATGGCTTTAGGAAGGGGAAAAGCACAATGAAGGCTGTCTATCAGGCATTGTCAAAAATATTGAACTCTATAGATAACTATAAAGAAACTGCAGCATTGTGTCTGGACCTCTCCAAAGCGTTTGACTCTGTGGAACATGATATACTCTGCAACAAACTGGAGCATTATGGAATAAGGGGAGTCCAACTACATTTGATCAAATCTTGTCTCACTAATAGGAAACAGCGAACGGCTGAATATAACGATGAAGGTGTTCTGATAAAATCGAATGAAAAATCCGTGCGGAGGGGGGTAACGCAAGGCTCCATTTTGGGTCCATTCTATATGTTAATGAGCTGCCGAACGTAGTGGCACAGGAAATGGTTCTTTATGCAGAT
The DNA here is from genome assembly GCA_018342105.1 of Gonioctena quinquepunctata. NCBI lineage: Eukaryota > Metazoa > Arthropoda > Insecta > Coleoptera > Chrysomelidae > Gonioctena > Gonioctena quinquepunctata. The sequence goes on from JAFIRS010004535.1 coordinate 4,463, forward strand.
GATACATCTTTAATATTTCGAGAACAAACAAGAGATGAATGTGAAAGTCAAATTACAGAATCATTAGGGAAACTCGAGACCTGGTTTACAGAAAACAATCTAATGCTAAACATAAACAAAACTAAACTGATTAGTTTCAATAGAACAAGTCATAATCTCTTAGTTCAGTTTAACAATCAAGCAATATCATCCAGTGTATCTTTTCTTGGGGTGAGCTTGGATCACAAATTGGACTGGTATGAGCACATGAACAATACAGCAAAAAATATGGCAAAATATAGTTATGCACTGAAGGGCCTCTCAAATAATGTAGATGTCAATACTCCATTAATTGCTTATCACTCATTTGTTCACTCTAGAATGGCATATGGAATAATTTTTTGGGGGAATTCAACACATGTAAGTCGTATATTAGGTATTCAAAAAAAGTGTCTAAGAAATGTATTCGGAATGGGACTAAGAGCAAGTTGTAAAGATATGTTTATCCAAAGAGGTATTTTAACAGTAATTAGTTTGTATATATTAGAAGCTGTCATATTTGTAAAAAGAAACCCAGAACTTTTTGAGGAGCATATAATAAGTCATAACTATTCCACAAGAAATAAAAATGACCTTCGTGCAGACAAAACAAAATACAGTTATGTTGAGAAAAATGTTAACTTCTCATTCATAAAAATATGGAATAAAATTCCTATAACATTAAGGAACCTAGATGTCAGTCAAATAAAAAAAAGGTTGAAAACAATACTTGTCTCTGAAGCCTTTTATAACCTCAACGAATTTTTCAATGAAAATATACCTATCAATTGAATCTATCTCATCAAATGTGTCAATCGTGAATTTTTATATGTCTCCATAATTTATTATTGTTATTATTATGTACGATATTTTAATCATCTTAATTATCTACTGAGTCTAGTCTGCATTGCGGAATTGTGTATATGTAGTCCTTTAGTTTTAAAGTTTAATTTGTAAATTTTATCTCCAATTATACGTACCTAAGTGCTAATGTTACAAATGAAATATGTATAAAAAAATATTTGTTGAGACATGTTCTACATCCCTTTAAGTGGATTTTTATGGAACTAATAAACTCTATCTATCTATATATATATATATATATATATATATATATATATATATATATATATATATATATATATATATATATATATATATATATATTACATGAAAATGGAATTGGTGGCATATTGGACAAATTATTAAATCAAAGAAAAAAAGCATCCTCAAGTGGGAGTCGAACCCACGACCTTAGCATCTCTAGTCATGTGCTCTACCAACTGAGCTATTCGAGGATATAGGAATCGGCACACACTTGTGAATCATTTCCTTTTTCATTTATTTCTCTCGGACACAATTTTCCACTTTTATATATATGTATATATAAATCAATTGCTGTTCGTTAGTCTCGCTAAAACTAAAAAACGGCTTGACGATTTGAATAATTTTTTGTTTGTTTTGTTTGCTTCCATACAGGGGTGGTTTAAAAAAATAGGGAAATAGGGATTACTTTTAATAAATGGCGTTCGTGGCGGACCTATCGTCTAACTGACGTGCTATACAAAACTGTCATTTCTTCCGTGCGGTTGTGTGAAATTTATTACATTTTAGTTTTTTCGTAAAAAAAAACGTTGATTTTGATAAAAGTCTTGGTTAAAGTGAATTTGGGTACACTTTGCGAAGGTTTGTCATTTATTTTGATCTGCCATTCTATAACCTATATCGACTTTGTAGGTTTAGACATAACCACAAATTTTAGCGTGACTCAAAGGTTTAGTTTGGGGTTTTCAATATTTAAAAATTGTCAAGGTAAAATTGACAGATTTGATTGACTGTGAAAACAATTCCGTGTCGTTTCATACAGTTCGCACTGATGACCAAACGGGTTAGCGGGATAACGGCAATAACGGGAGACGGGAATAACGGGAAGAATGGGAATAACGGGAAATGGAATAACTAGAAAACAGGGTAACAGGATGACCGAAAACAGGATAAGGGGATAACGGAAAAACGAGATAACGGGATAATGGGAAAACGTGAATACCTGGAAGGAAAATGGGAAAACAGGATAAAAGGGGATGACGGGATAAGGGGATTAGGGAAAAGGGGGGAAAATGGGATAACGAGAAAACAGGAAAACGGGAATAAAGGGATAATGGGAAAACGTGAATACCGGGATGAAACGGGATAACGAGAATAAGAGGAAATCGGGATAAAACGGGAATAACGGGATAAGGGGATTAGGAAAAACGGGATAACAGGAAAACGGGATAACGAGAATAACAGGAAAACGGAATAACGGGACAAGGGGAAAACGGGAAGCGGGCAGAGTCAAAAGTATGACCTAGATGGAACAACACGAAAAAACACAGGAAAAGTGTTTTCATGAAAAAAAAAATTGGACGTCTGTCGGGTCAGCAGTTCGTTACAAAATGGCTCATACACCCGTCATTCACGGGTGTGCAAGAGAATTACACCCTGTATAATAAAAACATTGATGGGTCAGATAACCTTCTATATCTTTGAAGCTTGTTTTTTCTTATCAGACTAATGATAACACCGATGCTCTTCAGCGTATTCTTGACGTCGGTAATGATGATAATGAAAATGGAAGCTTCCGTAATTCTTTGACCGATAAACTTGAAAATGTCGGTCGGAATTAATTTATAACTATCCATAATAATGGAGCAAAAACTTCCGAAAGTAGGTTAATATTAGAGTGACAAAAGTTTCACTGCTATAGTTGTATGATTTATTGCTTAGGATTCGCACGACCCAATACAAAAGATTCATTCATTTCATTATGTTTAATGCGGGGGTTAGTCGTATATTTCCGCAGAATTCTAAACTGCTTACAATCTTCTAGAACCCCTCGAAATATTTTTAAGGGACGGAAAAATAGTTAGGAACTCTGACTGTTTCAATTGTGATCGATTTTATTAATAGTTCCGGTCATTATAGATCCGAATCGGATTCGATAATGATTTGAAGTCACGCACTACCCAAATACAGCTAAAACGAAAACAAATTCATTCATTCAACCACCATGAGGTTTTTGGCAAAAAAAAAACACTATGGTATCGCACACTGGAATATGTATTATAATATGAATCACAAATGAAGGTTGTAATTCAATCAGTTTACACAATTTTAAACATGGATGTCCATTTTCGGAAATTAGAATAGCGCTATTTCACATATAGTTTAAATAATTACTAGAAAAAAATAACTTTGTTCAAAAGCAAAATAGTTATACTCCCATTTTGGGGAATGAGATACACGAAAATGCAAAATGTTTACCCCGGTTACTTTAGCAATAAATTCAGCAATATTTTTTTAAGTAACCCACAACGTTCACAAGAGAAAATACGTGAAAATGTCATAAAGAAATCCAAATTACCGAGCGTTATGGGCGGTTTGGCGGCGACAATAATTTTATTAGACACTCTGCCACCTTCAAATTTTGTCATAGCGTTCTTGAGGGAGAACAATGAGCGATGTCATCGACAAATCCAAGTTACCAAGCGTCGGGGGCGAAAGGGCGGCAGCAATATTTTAAATAAAGTTCCTGCCATCACCATATTTCGTCAGAGCGTTCATGAAGGAGGAAACAGAAAAAATTACCGAGCGTCGGGGGCGGTATAGCGGCGGAAATATTTTTATTAGAGATCCTGCCACCACCATCACGCTCGGTAATTTTTTCTGTTGATGGAATCGTGCAATATCCTCGTTCAAAATATTGCTGAGGCCAATCCGCCCCCGACGCTCGGTAATTTTTTTCTCTCTACGTAATATTTCATTATTCTCCATCATGCACGTTCTGACGAGATATGGTGGTGGCAGTATGTCTAATAAAAATATGGCAACCGCTATACCGCCCCCAACGCTCGGTCTTTTTTTTCTGTTGATGGAATCGTGCGTTATCCTCCTTCATGAACGCTCTGACAAAATATGGTGGTGGCAGGATTTCTAATAAAAATATTGCAGAGGGCAACCCGGTAATTTTTACTCTATACGGAATATTTCATTATCCTCCATCATGAACGTTCTGACGAAATATGGTGGTGGCAGGATCTGTAATGAAAATATTGGCGCCGCTATACCGCACCCGATGCTCGATATTTTTTTTTCTGCTAATGGAATCGAGCATTACATTCCTTCATGAACGCTCTGATGAAATATGGTAGTGGCAGGATCTCTAATAGAAATATTGCTGAGGCCAAAATCCGCCCACGACGCTCGTTATTTTTTTTCTCTCACGGAATATTTATTATCCTCCATCATGAACGTTCTGACGAGATATGGGGTGGAGGGATGTCTAATAAAAATATGGCAACCGCTATACCGCCCCCAACACTCGGTAATTTTTTTCTGTTGATGGAATCGTGCGTAATCCTCCTTCATGAACGCTCTGACGAAATATGGTAATGGCAGGATCTCTAATAAAAATATTGCCGGGGCAACCCGCCCCCGACGATCGGTAATTTTTTCTCTCTACGGAATATTTAATTATCCTCCATTATGAACGTTCTGACGAGATATGGTGGTGGCAGTATGTCTAATAAAAATATGGCAACCGCTATACCGCCCCCAACGCTCGGTATTTTTTTTCTGTTAATGGAATCGTGCATTATCCTCCTTCATGAACCCTCGGACGAAATACGGTAGTGGCAGTACCTCTAATAGAAATTTTGCTGTTGCCAATCCGCCCTCGACGCTCGGTAATTTTTTTCTCTCTACGGAATGTTTCATTATTCTCCATATTTAGAAGATCTTTCCGTTGAGTGGAAACCCCTTTTCTATGAATTGTGTAAACTTCCCAATGTACGTGAAACATTTGCTTGAGTTGACAAACAACATGTGATCGTTTTGCAACCCAACGCATTTGTGATTTCCACATCTGAATTAAAATTTCATTTGTCACATAAAATCGAATTATAAAAATAATTTTTCAATGAGAATTGACTACTTTTTCTAAGTTTCAAATATGAGAATATTATATTTTTCTTTTTGCACTAATTGTTACCCATGTTCATGTGAATAACTAATTTGAAATAAGTTCGGATTTATCAAAAAATGGCTTTGATAAACACTCCGCAGTCACTTTTTCGCGTAAACAAATCTGTGCTTTCCCACTTCTTCAATGTACCATTTTTTCTTCTTCGTCACAATTGTCATTTTTGAACATTAAAAAAGATTTTTTCGAACTTTTGTTACATCTTTGAAAATGTACGAGATATCATTCGAAAATCACATCAAAATAGCAAGCAATCGACATTCTCTCCTATTGTTTAATCTACGGTGAAACAAATTCAACAAATAATAATTATTTAAATTAATCCAAGCAAATATTCTGACTCTTTGTTTAATATTGATCTCCAAACTTTCTGGAAGGTCGAGTTCACGCTTTCTTTTTTATATATATAATATTTCAAACTCGTTTACAAAATCTACCTGCTAGTATTGAATGAATTTGATTTTTTGTGGAGGAACAACGTTTTTTGACATGGTTTTTTTGGGTAACCTTCTACAGCCTAAAGATGAAAATATAATCAGGAAAATCTATACAAGTGTAGAAGGGCAAACTAATTAGTTCACCCCGATAAGTTACTGTATAGATTTTCCTGATTATATTTTCATTTTCAGACTGTGGAAGGTTACCCAAAAAACCATGTCAATCTACCTGCTATTTTGAACCTATGTGGCCCATTAAATAATAAATGATTAGTATTAAACACTTTCATTGGTTGTTGTACAAATTTAAAGCAGATTTGCTTGAGCCAGAAATTTCATGTGGATGGTACTTTCAACTATTGCACATTTTTCTTGCAGTTGTTCATAGACGGCTGCCTCTGCCCAGACACACCACACCAGTGTTCTACTAATAGAACTATTATACAGGGTGTTAGTAAATAAGTGCGACAAACTTCAGGGGGTGATTCTGCATGAAAAAATAATGACAGTTTGCTATATAACTTTTGTCTGCAAATGCTTTGTTTTCCGAGATACGGGGTGTTAAAGTTTTTCTTAAAAACTGATTATTTATTTATTGCTCTGAAACTGGTCGAGATATAAAAATGAAATTTGGTGAGTTTCAAGACGTAGTTTCTGCGCATTTTTTGACATGCAATTGATAATTTTATGTTCATCATTGGCGCGCATACCAGTAATGATCTCAATTTTTTTTGAGAAATAAATGGTACGCCACTGATATATTTCAAATTAAAATCATTTTTGAATTCCTCGTTCAATTTGTGATTAAAAATCTCTCCTGCCTTTTTTTCGTATGGGACGCCGTATTTATGCAAAAAAATAAAACATCTGAATGCGTATTTTTCATTTCTTTAATACATTATCAAGAACTATCAAATACAATAACGTTAAACCAGAACAATAACAAATAATAACACTAATAAATAAATAGGCGCAAAGCTACAACAAGTGTTCAAAATGACCTCCCTCAGACGTGATACAAGATTCAACTCTTCGCCTCATTGATTGTCGTATTCGCGCAAATATTCCTGGTGTATTTCTTATTGTCTCACAGCCGGCTATAATTCGATTACTCAGGTCTTTAACATTTTCGACGGGAGTAGAATTAACTAATGACTTAAGAAAACCCCAAATGCAAAAATCTAGAGGATTTAAATCCGGAGATCGAGCAGGCCAATGTTCCGTACCTCCCCTAACTATCCAACGATTTGGATATACTGTATCTAAGTGATTACGTACAATAATGTTAAAATGGACTGGTGCACCATCATGCATGAACCAGAGTGTTGTCTCAGCTGTAGAGGAATTTCTTCACGAAGAACAGGTAACTCTTCCTGTAGGAAATTAAGGCAAGAGTCGCCTGTTAGTCGTTGTGGGAGGAAATATGGACCGATTAAATGATCATCAAGTACCCCAAGCCATACATTTACTGAAAAATGATGTGAAAATGAGCTTCAAAGATTCCATGTGGATTTTCCTCAGCCCAGAGGTGATTGTTATGGAAATTTCGTATACACTGTCGTCCAAAATTAGCCTCGTCAGTAAACAAAACGCCATTTAAAAAATCAGGAATTTGAGCGATTTGATGAAGAATCCAATGGCAAAAAACTAGACGCGGAAAAAAGTTTCTAGGTAGTAGAGCTTGCACACGTTGAATATGAAACGGATACAATTGCTGTTCTTTAAGAATTTCAAATACAGTGAAGTTTGGCAATTTTAGTACTTGTTTCAGGTGACTCCGCAATTAACTCGAGAACTGCTTCTTCTAGTTGCATAGTTCGAATTTCTCGAGGGCGCCCGCAGTCAGCCGTTTGTTTCTTGAATGTACCATTTTCGCGCAAATGTTGGTGAAGACGAGCAAATATTGTGTGGTGTCCCTACGTCCTGGATACAACTCAGCATACAATCGTCGAGCTTGCCGACCATTTCCATTACTTCGACCATAGACAAAATGCATGTCTGACAATTCCGCATTTGTATAATTTTCCATTCTTTTCGATAAAAGAAAAATTAATTACTTATTATCATTAATGTTGTACCAAACTGAAAGCTTAAAAATGAAGAAACGCGAATTTGACATTTCGTTGAAATATTCGTATCTAACAGAATGTTGATAGTAGCCTACTAGCATCGCTACTAGATAATGTATTAAAGTAATGACAAATACGCGTTAATATGTTTTATTTTTTTGCATAAAAAAAGGCAAGAGAAATTTTTGGTCATACATTAAACGGGGAATTCAAAAATTAAAAAAATTGAGGTCATTACCCGTATACGCGCCAATGATGAACATAAAATTATTAATTGCATGTCAAAAAACGCGCAATAACTACCTCTTGAAACTCACCAAATTTCATTTGCATATCTCGACCGGTTTCAGAGCAATAAATAAATAGTCAGTTTTTGAGAAAAACTTTAACACCCCGTATCTCGGAAAACGAAGCATTTGCGGACAAAAGTTATATAGCAAACTGTCATTATTTTTTCCTGCAAAATCACCCCCTGAAGTTTGTCGCACTTATTCACTAACACCCTGTAAATACCCCAAACCCGATAAAGTATAATATGTAGTGGTTCACGGTAATTTATGCAATAAGCAGAAGTTATCGACTGGTTTTTACGCGGGAATAGTTTTCACTCAATTTGGTCTACTATATACTTGATAATATTTATTTATTTTTCCTGTGTCCTTCATATTTCAACATTATAATATGTACGATTTTGAACGAACCCTATATTTTCAGTCGAAGATGAATTATTCAACTGACAATGGATATACTATATACACCCGTCATTCACGTGAGTGCAACAACTTAGCAGTGGCAGATTTACCAGCAGGCTGAGTAGGCTGGAGCCTAGGGCGGGAAATTTTAAGGGGCGGCAAATTTAGTTCATAAATTTTTTATTTCGATTTACAAATTAAAAAAAAATATTATACACACACAAAATACGAATTTTGAAAATTGGAGAGAAATTAAAATATTTAACAAAAATCGAAATTTTAGTTATTTTTACATATTTTCTTCACTGATAACTGCTATAATTTTTTCTCCGTGTACCTAATAATTATGAGATCCCGTTCATTTTGGTCTTTCGCCAAAGCTGTGGGAAGAAACTTCACTTCCAGCTCATTTCCTCCTCTAACCAAAGAAGATGGAACACTAGCAACGACTGCCCAGGAAAAAGCCAATATCTTTGCGCACCTATTTGCTGGAAATTCCACTCTGGATTCATCGGGAAAACAACCCCCGAATATTACACCTATTGACAGTCACATGCCCGAGATCACCTTTCGCCAACGTACTATCAGAAAGATTTTGCTGGGTCTCAACACCAACAAAGCCTGTGGATCTGACGGAATCCCGCCGATTGTTCTCAAGAAATGTGCTCCCGAACTAACACCTGTTCTTTGCAAGTTGTTCAACCACTCTTACAATTTGGGGGTATTTCCGTCCAATTGGAAAATTGCAAAAGTACAGCCAGTCCCTAAAAAGGCAAAAGGCCCTACCTAGCAACTACAGACCAATCACACTGCTAGCTAGTATTTCAAAGGTCATGGAAAAGGCCATCAACATCGAGCACATGAAATATCTGGAAGACCCAGGAATTGTCAACGATAGGCAATATGGCGTCCGCCATCAGAGATCAACTGGTGACCTGCTCGCTTACGTCTCGCATATATGGCAGCTATCTATTGAAAGTATGGAGAAACTTTAGCTGTGGCATTAGATATCTCCAAGGCGTTCGATCGAGTTTGGCACCAGGGACTCCTCGCCAAGCTTCCGTCTTATGGCTTGCCCCTCAGCTGTGTTCTCTGTTGCTAGTTTTCTCTCAAACAGGTCTCTCCATGTAGTGGTCGATGGAGTTTCATCTGACACTCTACTCATAAATGCTGATGTTCCGCAAGGATCTATTCTCGCACCAACACTATTTCTACTTCACATCAAAGACCTGTGGAAAGCAACTTCATGTCCAGTACACAGCTTTGCCGATGATAGTACCCTCCATACCGCTTCTCTTCTAGGGCCCTATATCAGCCCGTGAAACCAGAAATGAACGAGGAAGAAATGTTAATAATATAAATATGGACTTAGCAACAATTCTCGAATGGGGATCTAATAACTTGGTAGAATTCAATGCAAACAAAACACAAGCATGTTTTTTCTCTAGAAAGCCGATCTCACTGTGCCTAACATAACTTTGTCAGGAGTAACCATACCACTGAAGCCATCCATATCGATGCTTGGTATTACTATCAGCAATAACCTTTCCTGGGAAAATCACGTGAGGTCCATTGCCAAAAGTGCATCCCAAAAACTTGGTTTTTTGTTTCGTGCCAAGAGCTATTTCACCCCCAGTCAGCTGCTTATGATCTATAAGGCACAGATCCGACCTGTCCTGGAATACTGTTCCCATATTTGGAGTGCGGCACCTAAACATATCCTGAGGATTCTGTCCAAAAAGGGCAATTCGTCTCGTCGGTGATGCCTCGCTTACAAACTCGCTCACTTGTCTGGAAGACCGTAGAAAAGTTGGCGATTTGTCTCTATTTCATAGATATTTTCATGGGCGATGCTCTTCTGAAATATCAACAATCGTTCCTGCTTTGGCAGTCTCTTCGAGATTAACCCGTCAAGTTCAGTCATCACACCCCTTCGTGGTCACCTGCAGAACATCACTTTCCGAAGACTCGTTCATCCAACGAACAGCGAGGCTTTGGAACTCATTGCCTAGGGAGGTGTTCCCCGAGGCATACAACCTTCAGAAATTTAAGAAGAACACCAACTCCTACCTTCTTTCCCTAGGTTCCCACGATGTTCTCTGAACATTACAGGATATCCCTTTTCGTGGGAACCAGAACATAAAAAAAAAAAAACACAATTCAATCTTGATATAATATCGATGGTCTAATCATGATTGCTGCAGCAAGTTTGCAAATTGTCGAATACAATTTCAGAAAGTTATTTCTTTATGCGTAAAAAATACTGACTGAAATTGACTAATATTTGAACGACTGCGACTTGACAATAACAAAATTCCCTCCACAAAATATGAAGTTAGACAATTTTCTGATTAGAAAATTGATACATTTCATCAGTTAATTATTTTATTTGTTTTAAGAAAAAGTTTGGAAAATCCGAATGAACATGCCTTAAGCGCTCATGTCGTACACGAAATATAAAATTGAATGTTTACATTAGTACATTTGTTAAGTTTTTCACAAAGCCAACTTTTTTAGAAAATGCCAATCGGAATGAATGAATTATAATAAGATGAAACAATACTAAGCAGCAATTTTTTATTCAACGGCTTCTCTCCAGTCAAATGAGTAAATTAAAAAAAATTGAAGTGAAAAAATTATTTTTTCGAAAGTTATCGTGTTTACTGTGAACACGATCTTCAAAAATCCATACGATATGGCATTAAAATTACTTTTTTTATATAAAAAGTAATTAATCATAACTGAAAAAATAATTTTTATGAGCTCAGCGATATCAAAATTTAAAGGCGGCAAAAATTGAATAGCCTACGGGCGGCAAAAATTGAATAGCCTACGGGCGGCAAATCTGTAAATCCGCCACTGCAATTTAGGTTACACCCTGTATATAATTATTAATGTTAAATACTCCTGCGCGGTTCAGTGTGCTTTGCGGTGTCTCGGGTTCAGTCTTTATTTCCGGGGCAAATGTCCTAGACAAGGGAGCGACAAGCAGTCGGCCGTGCCTGTCCCCACGGGAGTTATCTTCGATCAACCGGAGTCCGGAGTCCTACAAACTCACTGTCTCGCGTGCCGGCATCCGGTGTGTCCTCACATCGAAAATTGTCACAGCGGAATTCACATAACTGTAACGACGTTGTCAGTAGGGAGAAAAATATGATTCGACCTAGAATTTGGTAAGTATTTTTTTTTATGATTCGTAAAGTGAAACGAAAAAAAAAAACTTGAAAAATGCATTTTAAAAACAAGTTTTTATTATTTAGATACCTACAATAAAACCAAAAAAATATTAGGTAACGACATATATGCATTAATTTTGTTTGACCCTGTACCCAAGTAGCATTTTTAGTGGACGGAACGTAGCGTCCACAATTCTGGAAAACTTTGAGGTGTTTGACCACAACCACTGCCATGTAATATACACGGTTCTATCACGCGGCGGCTATCAAAATGGGGAACACTTTTTTGGTGGCTGCTACGTTCCGATCTACGTTCCTGGATCTCATATAGCCACATTCCAACCACGTTGTGGTCATCTGACAAAAACGTGGATATGTAGTGGCTGACACTAGACACGTTAAAAAACTGACTGCCTTTGTGTAAATCATATGTAGCTCGATCTCTGTTCAGCAACATATTTTTATGTTAAATGTTCCTCATTCTTCCATTTTGCCTGATTCATTTCTAATACTCGATCAACTATAACAATATATAAACATACAAACGCGTAAGTAAGTATATTGTATTTGGATACTTCTGATCGGGATAAAATTAAAACGATTGAAAGTTTTATGTGAAATATGGGCGTTGTAGTTTGATTGTGAGCACGCGCCATCTGAATACTCTTTGATTACTATCGTTTCGGACGTCCATCGTCTTAATGTATTTAATAGGTTTTCACGACGTTTCGAATGCTTGTATCTGCAATCGTCTTCAGGTGAATACTGACAAGTTTAGGTGCTACTTACCAATTCATATGACTGTCGGCGCAATGATGCGTGCAATTCCGCCATGTGCAGCGGTGCGTGTAATTTCGCGCGGTGTGGTGGTGCGTGAAGTTTCGCGCCTCTGCAGCCCGCCAGAAAGAGCAATCAGGGGTTTCCATACGTTCTTGATCTCAACGCTTGGTTGACTAAAGGCGTTATTGGATTCGATGTAGGCGGCCTCTTTGAACTTTCGTTTGAACCAATGCTCCTCTCTATGTAGAACACTTGCGTCGTCCCATAGAACTCGATGGTGCTCAGTCCAGGCGTGGTCAGCGATTCCCGATTTTGATGTTTCTCCACGTTGAGTCCATTTCTTGTGCTCATCCAATCTTACCGATAACGGTCTCTTTGTCTCTCCAATGTAGGAATCCCCGCATTCACATGGAACTTCATAAATGCAATTCTTACTGATTTCATTTTTGTTGTCAGGTTTGGTCTTGGTCAGGAAACTCCGTAAAGTACTGCCGGATTGGAAGCAGCTCTTGATGTTGAACTTGTTTCCGATCCTTCTGATCTTCTCGGAGACACCTCTGATGTACGGAAGGCAGATCACTGTGCTTTGTTGTTGCTCTTCATATGTCTTCGTTCTCCGGAGTTGTTTCAATACTTCTTCTAGGATTGATTTGTTGAAATTATAAACAGGATGTTCATAAAATCAGATGTGGAATCATCTGCGACTGAAAGATAAACTTTAGTCAGAAAATACTAATTTCAAAGTGTCTCTCCAAAAGAAATGATTCTAACTTTTTCCATCTTTGCAAAGTGAGATTGCTTCTTAAGAATGTGTTTCCCATTTCTTCCGGTCTTCCTGATGATCGTGGAAGCGTAAAATAGATTTTCGTCGACAAAAATGTATTGAAGACCTAGTGAATGCGATGTCCCTCCTGCGTCAATGTTACGAATGATTTCTGGTGAGTACTCTCTTTTGGAAAACATTCTTCTTTGCCTCATTCATCTTTATGAGTTCCTAATCAAGACTGGAATGGAAAATCAAATAACTATCTGAATGAAAATGCAAATTTTCAATTTCAGATTTTTTCTTTTGAGTTAGGGCCTTTTCAGAATATCTATAAGATGTAGTTCAATGTCCAGCGTGGCTTTAGCCGGGGAAGAAGTTGTTTTCTGTTGGACATTCACAAAAAATAACTTCATTTTAATCGTGGATTTTTCAATTCACAGAAAAATCTTTCTATCAATATTTAATTGAGAATGTTTCCCTTTTCTTCTAGGAGTTTCTTGGGATATCCATTTCGGTGGAGGTCCTATCTGATGTGGTTTAATTCGGCATCTAGTGACTCCACGTGGTTGCATATGTGCGTCGCTCTCTCCACCAATGTTCTCACGATCCCTCTCTTCGTCGAACTCGGATGGTTGGAGTTGTAACTGAGGTACTGCCCCGTATGTGTCTTCTTTCTGTAGACGGAGGTGCGAATTTCATTGCCTATTCTCTCAACGTTCACATCGAGGAAGGGTAAGGCACTGTTGGTTTCCATCTCCATCGTGAACTTGATTGAATCCCTGATTCTGTTAATTCCTGAGAAGAAATCCTGGAGATGTTCGTCTCCGTGATTCCATACAATGAAGGTGTCATCCACGTACCTCAACCACAGCTTTGGTTTGTATTCTGCCTCCCGTATAGCCAATTCCTCGAACCACTCCATGTATATGTTGGCGATGATTGGAGAAAGGGAAGATCCCATCGGGAGTCCGTCGACTTGAGAGAAGTATCGGTCCTTTTCCTGGAAATATGAGTTCTGTAGGCAGCACTGCAGTAATTCCAATATTGCGTGGGAAGGAAGGTCAGTCCTCTCGTGCAGCTGGTCATCCTCTTCGAGTTTCCTTTTGATGATACTGAGAGATTCCTCTATAGGGACATTGGTGTAAAGGCTCTCCACGTCGAAGCTGATGAAGTGATCTTCTGGTCCAAGTTCAACATCTGTGATGGTGTCAACGAAGTGCTTGGAATTCTTGACGTATGAACTACTATTTCCTTGTAAGGGTTGTATTACACGCACCACTGCACATGGCGGAATTGCACGCATCATTGCGCCGACAGTCATATAAATTGGTAAGTAGCACCTAAACTTGTCAGTATTCACCTGAAGACGATTGCAGATACAAGCATTCGAAACGTCGTGAAAACCTTTTAAATACATTAAGACGATGGACGTCCGAAACGATAGTAATCAAGTTACCACATCGCCTACAACCTTCAAACAAACGTTGAATACTCTTTATTTAAGTAAAACATTATAATTTTGGAAATAACTCGCTTCTGAAATTATGTACTTAAATCCCTCAAACATTGTTTTATTAATGTTGGTTGGTTGAAACAAATATTCACGTAATGAATTACTACATTTGATGCAGTGCTGACAACAAATAAAACTTTATTGAATATTTCGATCTTTTCTCTGATAATGGCGACCCAGCATATTCCTGTAAATATGGCGGCTTTTGAAGAATATAACTTCAAAGTGTCAGAGAGTGTAAATATACCACTCTAAAGCTCCTGCCATCATAAAGTGCCCAGTGGAACTGAATTATTAACTTTTCCACCACTGGAAAGTGGCACCCACGTCACAGGCCCATGACTCACCACTTCGAAATTATAACCTGAAAATTACAATAGGTCTTATACCCTTGAAATGGACGAACACGTCGGGCTATTATAACCTGCCACTTCAAAGTTATAACCTCGAAATTGCGGGTACATGTTCATTAATTGTTAAAAAAGGACATGTAGCAAATATAGTGGATTTATGCAGCTCCAATCAACAATTATCAATTAACAAGTAATGAAAATGATGGCATTTATGCGAACAGAATTAACAATTAAGGTATAAATATTAAGTAGGAGCACAAGTCAGAGATCCGATCAATTCAAATTAACCTTTTTATACAAATTCAAGAAAAATTGTCTATTGAAAACGCATAACCCATTTTATCTTGAATGAATATCATTCACGTAACAGGTAAAACGAACATTTTGTAAGTCACAATAAAATAATTTGAGAAAAGTTAGGTTAGTTTTCGTTTTCGCACGAACCAAGCCATGGTCACTTCAAAATCAAGGAAATTGAAAACGCATAATCCATTTCATATCGAATAAATATTATTCATGTTTCACGTAACAGGTTAAACTAACTTTTTGAAACTTGGGTAAGCTTTCGTCATCGCGTAGAAGGGTGAATTTTGAAGGTTATTGTAATTTGTAGTGACTTTTATTATGGAGATTGCAAGAACGTGGCAACCACATATCACAATCAACTGTCTGCCACATTGAAGGTTTTATGGAAGTTACCAAAACGTGACCGAAACTATCATACTCTCTTGAAGGTGACTGTGACTTCTAAGTGGTATTTTAGTGGTACAGGATGGTTACCGCAATGGTTATTTTCTACTTTCAAGTTTAAAAACCTTTAAAGTGATTTGCTCAGTTGCCATAATGTTTCAGACACCTCAAATGACACTAAAGTTATAGAACTGTGGAGTGGCTACCATAGATGGGAATTACGTGACTACAACCATACAAATACAAAATTTTAGTTATTCTTACTGTATAGTGGTGATTACGTGATAACCACCGAGTCAAAGTTGCAGTATTACTTTCCGTCACTATAATGCTGGTTGGGTATGTATTTGTATCTTATTACTTTTATTGGTATCCACTAACGCGAGCCATGCTCACTTATAAATAGCATTCAGCATTGCCGCAATGAAAAAAACATCTCTAATGATTGGCCTAAGACGAGGCTTCATCTGCTGCTCTAATTTTCAGGGAGTAGAAAAATCATATCAAAATTATGATGAATGATAAGAGAAAGGAGGGAGTTATCGATAATAATATTGAATAATAAATGTTGTTCTTTAGTTCTGTTAGTCATAACCAATGCCGATTCGAATTTTCATTTGGATGGATGAGGTGGTAAAATGAGCTAGAGGTTGAATATCTCATAACAAAAAAATTTTTAACAAAAAATTAAACCGACGAAAAAATTTACTGAAAAGCAAAAAATAAAATATACATTTCTAATTTTAATGATGATTGAGCTCCTAAACTAATGTGAGTAAGTAATTTTGCTTCGGCGCCAAACAAACAATTATCGAAGATCATTATATTACTTTAAAGAAGTAATTAAAACGTCGCTATGCATCTCGCTTCCATCATTTCACGCTATACCTAATTCAATTGCTAGTTTGTTTGGCGCCGACTCAAAATTTGTTACTCACATTAGTTTCGGAGCTCAATTATCTTTAAGACTAAGAAGGTTTATTTTATGTTTTGCTTTTCAGATGATTTTTTCGTAGGTTTAATTTTTTGTTAAAAAGTTTTTATTTTTCAATTTTTGTGGCTGAAATCTACTAATTACTACCTACTTAATTTTTGATTACTTCCAAAATACTTACTTACCTAGCTTACTTCAACTATTAACTGTTAAATAATATGATTATCTACTTTAACTATTTATAATATATAATATAAATTATTTTTGAAAGTTCTGGTTAGTTGATTTCATCACTTTGTATATAATTCCATCCCTTCATAGAATGTAATTATTGTGACGGATGCAGGAGGATCTGTCAATGTCAACTACATATGTGTGCCAATATTCACAAGTAAAAAATCAATCATCCCCCATTTTACCACCCATAGGGGTGGATTATTGCATTCCAAATTGAAATATGATCAACTATGAGGTATACCCTATCTAATAAAGAAAGAATAATCCAAATCGGAAAACCCACGACAAAGTTATGCCTGATAGAATCGGTCAACGGACCAAAATTCAGAGGATGAACGATCAATATCCTCCATTTTGCTACCCTTAGGGATGGATTTTTTTGATAAAATTTGAATGGGACCAACTTCGAAGTACACCCTATCCAATGAAAAAAGAATAATCAAAATCGAACCGCTCTGTAAAAAGTTGTGCGTGATCATACATAAAAAAAAATATACGCGTCGAATTTTTTTAACCGACGAAACCAAAAAGGAGGAGGTTCTCTATTCGACCCGTATATTTTATGGTTTTCCATCATGTTTTTTTATGTATGATCACGCATAACTTTTTACTGAGGCGTCCGATTCCGATAATTCTTTTTTCAGTGGATAGGGTGTACTTCGATTTCGGTCCCATTTGAATTTAAAAGATGAAATCCACCCCTAAGGGTAGCGAAATGAAGGATATTGATCACTCACCCTCTGAATTCTGGTCCGTTAACCGATTCTATCAGGCATAACTTTGTACTGGGTTCTTCGATTTGGATGATTCTTTTTTTAATAGATAGGGTATACCTTATATTTGGATTTCGAAAGGAATTAGCCATCCTTACGGGTAGAAAAATAGGGAATAATTGATTTTTCACTAGTGAACATTGGCACACACATACGTAGTTGACAATTTCAGATCGCTACTGACATTATTCTTGTTCCGTCAAAATCAGTATATTTTATGAGAGGATGGAATGATATACAAAGTAATGAAATAAACTAACCAGAACAACGAAAATAATTTATATTACAACAAATAGTAAAAGTAGATAATCATATTATTTAACTGGTAATAGTTGAAGTAAGGTGGGCAAGTAAGTATTTTGGAAGTAATCAAAAACAAGTAGATAGTAATTGGTAGATTTTAGCCACAAAATTGAAAAATAAAACTTTTAACAAAAAATTAAACCGACGAAATACGGAACTGAAAAGTAAAAATAAAACTCTTTAACAAAGATAAACCGACGAAAATCACTGAAAGCAAAATAAAATTAACCTTCTTAGTCTAATGATATTGAGCTCTAAACTAATGTAAGTAACTGATTTTGAGTCGGCGCCAAACAAACTAGCAATTGAATTAGGTGAAGCGTAAAATGATGGCAGCGAGATGCACGGCTGCGTTTTGATGACTTCTTTCATAGATACTGATCTTCGATAATTGTTTGTTTGGCGCCGACTCAAAATCAGTTACTTACATTAGTTTAGGAGCTCAATTATCATTTAGACTAGGAAGGTTTATTTTATTTTTTGCTTTTCGGTTGATTTTTTCGTCGGTTTAATTTTTTGTTTGAAAGTTTTTTGGTTTCGTCGGTTAAAAATTGCTTATGATATTATTCATAAAATGCTGAAATATTTTTTTTTTTGTTTTTTATGTTCTGGTTCCCACGAAAAGGGATATCCTGTAATGTTCAGAGAACATCGTGGGAACCTAGGGAAAGAAGGTAGGAGTTGGTGTTCTTCTTAAATTTCTGAAGGTTGTATGCCTCGGGGAACACCTCCCTAGGCAATGAGTTCCAAAGCCTCGCTGTTCGTTGGATGAACGAGTCTTTGGAGAGTGATGTTCTGCAGGTCTCCAAAGTGACCACGAAGGGGTGTGATGACTGAACTCCGAAACTCATAATCACCACCCTAGACAATATAACTAGTTTCATCCTGAAGCTATTAATTCTACAATAGGTCTGAAAAAATTTACATATGATTCAATCTCAGAATTCAATAATCTTCCCGATGATCTAAAAAATTGTAACAATATATTTCAATTGAAAAACAAAGTGAAAACATACTAGAGAACCTCCTCCTTTTTTAACCGACGAAACCAAAAAGGAGGAGGTTCTCTAGTCGACGCGTATATTTAATTTTATTTATTTTATTTTTTATGTATGATCACGCATAACTTTTTACTGAGACGTCCGATTCCGATAATTCTTTTTTCAGTGGATAGGGTGTACTTCGAAGTTGGTCCCCTTTGAATTTAAAAGAGGAAATCCACCCCTAAGGGTAGCAAAATGAAGGATATTGATCACTCACCCTCTGAATTCTGGTCCGTTAACCGATTCTATCAGCTATAACTTTGTACTGGGATCTTCGATTTGGATGATTCTTCTTTTATCAGATAGAGTATACCTCATAGTTGATCATATTTGGATTTCGAATAGAATTATCCACTCTTACGGGTAGAAAAATAGGGGATAATTGATTTTTCACTTGTGAACATTGGCACACATATGTAGTTGACAATGACAGATCGCTAGTGTCATTATCACAATAAATATATTCTATGAGAGGATGGAATGATATACAAAGTAATGAAATAAACTAACCAGAACAACAAAAATAATTTATATTACAACAAATAGTAATAGTAGATAATCATATTATTTAACTGGTAATAGTTGAAGTAAGGTGGGTAAATAAGTATTTTGGAAGTAATAAAAAAACAAGCAGTTAGTAATTAGTAGATTTCAGCCACAAAAAATTGAAAAATAGAAACTTTCTAACAAAAAATTAAACCGACGAAATACGGAAAAAATAAAATAAACCTTCTTAGTCTCAATAACTGAGCTCCTAAACTAATGTAACTAATTTTGAGTCGGCGCCAAACAAACAATCAACGAAGATCATTAAATTACTTCAAAAAAATCATCAGAATGTCACCGCCCAACTCGAAGCCATCATTTTACGCCTTACCTAATTCATTTGCTTGTTTGTTTGGCGCCGACTCAAAATTAGTTACTTACATTAGTTCAGGAGCTTAGTAATTGAGACTAAGAAGGTTTATTTTATTTTTTACTTTTCAGTTCCGTATTTCGTCGGTTTAATTTTTTGTTAAAATGTTTTTGTTAAAGAACCTCCTCCTTTTTGGTTTCGTCGGTTAAAAATACATAACAGAATGTACGAAACCTTGCTTTTTTTACTTCAAAATTACTTCAGGCAGGGAATTGTACATGACGGTACCATTATCGATATTGGCAACAATGTCTGCTACATTGAAAAATATCTCTATATTATATTGCTCTATATTGTTTTTTTCCAGAGGAAGAAGATGAATTGGAAAATAGTCCCGGTTATCCTCTCAGACAATGTCAACATATTATTTATATCCAGGGCCGTCTTTAACCTATTGGAGACCCTGGGCACTTTAGGATAATGGGGCCCCTATGGCTATGATATTACAGAGGACTATTTTATTAACAACAGGCAAAAGGACCAGATAAGCAAAATTCTAGATTCAGTCAACTGTAATTATTTGATTGCTACTTATAGAAGCTCTGTATGTTAATTTTGGTACCTTTTCAATATCTTCTTTCTGATGTGCAGCTTTTTTCCTTTCTGAGCCACTAGGACATTTTGTATTTTAATTCAGTATTTATTATTTTCTTACACTGAAAACAGAACACAGAACAGGCGAACGACTATTTAATTTTTAGTCCTGAACGAAGAGAAAGTGCGATTGTGTGCGCATGGGAATCCCGGCCGACCGAATGTCATGTTCGCAGGGAAGCCCCGATCATCGAGACGGTTTACTTGAGCGGGTCGCGTTCCATTTTACGTCGCAGCGGCCCCCATGGATCGCGGGGTCCTGGGAACTTGCCATGGATCTCGGGGTCCTGGGAACTTGCCCAGAGTGGCCAATGGAAAAGAGGAGTCTATTTATTATAAGATTTTATTTAACTTGCTTCGTTCGTATGTCACTCTGTCATTCTTACCGGTTCAAAATTTGTAATCCATTTTTGGCTCCAAGATGGCGGACGAGTTTTGTGATTATGGTACGATTCGATTCAAAATTGGTATGTGGGGGTTTTGGGGACGAAGATTGTGAATTTTTTGTCAAAATTCAAAAATTCAAGATGTCGGCTCCAAGATGGTGGACAAGTTTTCTGATTATGGTCCGATCCGATTCAAAATCGGCATGTGGGGTTTTCGGGGTCGGAAATTATGAATTTTCTATCTGTTATAAATTCAAGATGGCGGCTCCAAAATGGCGAAGGAGTTTTGTGATTATGGTCGGATTCTATTCAAAATTTGTATTTGAGGGTTTTCGGGGTCGCAGATTATGAACTTTATCAAAATTCAAGATGGCAAACGAGTTTTGTAATTATGGCCCGACTCGATTTAGAATTGGTATGTCGGGGTTTTTGGGGTCGGAGATTATGAATTTAGCCGAAGATTATTGATTTTTAGTTCAAATTCATAAATTGATAATGGCAACCTTAAGATGGCGGATGAGTTGATCTTTAGATGGTTTCCTCATTGAAGGATTAGATAGCTCAAAACTTACAGGAAAAAAGTCCTCATAATAACGATGCTTTAACAAAAATGCATAAATTAAGGCGTACTCAAATACTAAAAAGCCCAAATTGAAATAATTAATAAAAAACCTTTTTAAAGACAAGCTTTTATTCAACTGCACTGAAAAGTAAAAAATAATTGCTTTGGATGTGTGACGTAGTTATTCCGTGAGTAATAGATTCAAAAGCTTGTCGCTTTTGTATTCGAACTGACAAGCTTTTGAATCTTTAACTCACAGAATAGCCTACGTCACACATCCAAAGCAATTATTTTTTACTTTTCAGTGCATTTGAATAAAAGCTTGTTTTTAAAAAGGTTTTTTATTAATTATTTTATCCATGTTTAGAAGTCCTTCGAAATTTCAATAATTAAAACCGAACTTCACAAAATTGTGAAAAATTGGGTTATGTTTTCCTTAGTGTTTGAGCAATAGACACATGCTCCTACTGGCTTATAAAAATCAAATCAGCCACGTCACATTACGTGAGCTGCATGATTTTTCGAGCAAGCTGAGCACTTCAAACGAACAAGACTATTAATATGCACTTTTTCCACCATGTATGCTTCACGATTGAATGAAATTTGCTCTCTAGATACTCATTCCTTACTTTTTAATTGCAGATTTCGACACCTCCACGTTGGAAATATGCAATCATCCAATGAAACTTTGAACCCCAAAACGTGATGGTGACCCACTGGGAGTCCAGCCGAAGACCGCTTTACGTTAGAACGATCTGGAAAGATGGACAACACCACGTGGTTTTACACGAAGAAAACTCGCGGCATTCCCAAAAAACCGGAAAAACTCACAACACCACCAGAACCGTCAAATCAGCGACCGTGTCGTATTCCTCAAACCTGAACGTCACCTCCATGAAATTACTGAATAACGCTGGTAGTACGGAGTGTGCGAAGACAACGAGACGTTGCAAGACCAGCGTGAAAGATCGACTACAAGTAACACCATTGAAGCATCTACAGAAGCAGGTCTCCTTCAACATACCCTTGGACGACAAAACGAACACTTTGGGGCTAGCGATCAGATCGAATAGCATCGATATAAGTGAACAGAGGACTTGTTATGACGGCGATAAATCGGACGATAACATAGCAAGATTTATAACCTACAACAGCTTTATAGAACCCGTCAACGATTCGTTGAGCGAAAGGGTACTAGTGTGGTTGGATTTGGCAACTCAACACGGGAATGGTTTCAACCAAGAAAAAAGCGAGCTTCTGCGCGTGGTAACTGCGCAGCCTGTGGTCAAAAAGAAGCAGAACAATTTTTCCAGGCACAGATGCATGTCTTCATGCCATCCCACGGATTTGAACGAGCCCAAAAGCTCGTTTCAAGTGGAAGGCGTGTCCCAAAGCTTGCAGTTTACCAATAGGTCGATTTTGAGGAACAATGAAAACTGTAACGAAAGTAATGCTATCTTTGAACAGAGTAGTACTCCTGAGCTGCTCGTTTCTTCGAAGTTGGAGGAGAATTTTGTTCCAGGTGCTATTGAGGATAAGGACGATTTTAGGAACACCTTGGGTGTGAAAAGACAGTTGCATATTTTCATGCCTGATTTGCCGAAAAAATTCAGCGATTGTGATAGTAGCGTTTTAAGTAGTAAACTCAGTAATTGTTCTTTGCAGAAATGTGGATATACAACAAAATTGTGATTCTTTTGGTCCGCCAATAAAAATATTTATAACTGATTTTTTTCAGACTTTGTACCTATCGAAAAAGTAATTTTTCAAACTCAAAAACGCGCTTACACAAGTTTTTACATATATGAGAATATTTTTCCATCATCTTGTTCCTTGCAATTTGAGTTTATATTCAATAGATTTCATTGCTATCTAATAGCTTTTATTATTCAAATCGTAAAGGATAATTTTCTCTGAAGGTATTCTGGATAATACTGTTACTTTCGAAAAATGACAGATTTATGCTTTGTTTGATAATATGAAATCATGAAATCAGATGTGGAGTTATTTGCGAGTGAAAGATACACTTTAGTTACTATCTTCTATCGTTCAAGATAACCTCTTGGGAGGCATGCATGTTGAAAAGGGAAACATTTTTGTCGACGAAAATCTATTTCAAACTTCCACAATCGTCAGGAAGAACGGAATAATTAGGAAACACATTTTCTAGAAGCCGTTTCACTATGCAATGAAGGAAAAATGTAAACTAATGTAAGTAACTAATTTTGAGTCGGCGCCAAACAAACAATCAACGAAGATCATTAAATTACTTCAAAAAAATTATCAGAATTTACACCGCACATCATTTTACGCCTTACCTAATTCATTTGCTTGTTTGTTTGGCGCCGACTCAAAATTAGTTACTTACATTAGTTTAGGAGCTTAGTTATTGAGACTAAGGATTATTTTATTTTTTACTTCTTAGTTCCGTATTTCGTCGGTTTAATTTTTTGTTAAAAAGTTTTTTTTTGATAAGTTCTTGCTTAGCAACTTCGCTCTTTGCCAAATTTGACACCTCTGTTGCCCTCAATGAGTGATTGGTAATTTTTTTTCTTTCCACGTCTAATGCCACCTGGTTTGCTTGTTTCTCAGTCCACTTTGCTATCTCGTTTTGCCCCACAGGTATGTTTTTGAACCATTGATTTCCTACTTTCCAAAGTGGATTGACAGTTAAAAATGAACGGTCACTTTCTATGTCTTCTCTTTTCGATTTTAATGCGTAAAATAATCGAACTGGACAAAAATTATAGTTATTTCTATTCATTAGTAACCACTTAGATGAGGCACATGGCTTGGATCCGCATTGGGTAGTTTTTCCGAAAATCGGATTGTATTCAAATTCTGTTTGTTTTTTGGCCTGAGTTATCGAGTTCTTCCTTGAAAAACTGTAGCTTTGCTCTGCATCCTTCGCCTCCTCTCCACGCCAATTCATACGAGAAAACAAAGAACACCTTCTTTTGTAGTTCCTCTGGGGTTCCTTCGTCATAACTGTTTACTAGTTTTTTCAGTTCTTCGAATTTCAGAGCAGTTTTCTACTATATTGAGCCTGTAGGTCTCTTCTCTTTGCATTTTTTGCGTCCCGTGCAGATTTAAACACGACATCTTGGAATGGGTCGATTTTTATTCAAGTATTCTTCCATAATCATTTTGGCGGTGACATAACAAATAGTTTTCACGGTGCTTTCTTTGTACTCCTCACCGTTACTTTTCTTCATGTTATGAGCCCAGTTCTTCAAGATTTTCGCAATTTCGCATACTGGCGTTTCTCGTTCCAATTTATACCCTCTTGTTGCACAAAAATCCATGAACTGATTCCAGACAAACTTCTTGTTTTTCTTTGTATTCGCTGAAGTCGTTTTTTCGATTTGCGTGTCGATTTCAGCTTCTTTGAAAGTCCCGAAACGGTCCATTTTAGACGTCAAATATGAAACACTGACTAAATTATAGTATACGTTTACTTCAGGTACGCGTTGATATGGTCGTAAGCCTCTCAGTTAGTTCCATGGCAATCGCGAAACATACCTCCCGATTTTCAAATCGCGTCACTGCAGTTGAATTGTCACCTAGAGCGCTGAATTATGGCAAAAATTTTGTACCAGTCATTTTCAACCAATCAGATGCTTTATTTCGACATTGTTACTATGGTAACCAGCAAATTTTCTGAAAATTTTCCATCCACATTAGCATGTAGACATAAAATTAATAAGTGGAAATTTCCCGGCACATGACAGCTATCATATAATTAGACAAAAGTAAAATTTAAATAATATTGACAATATTTTTTATTTACTTACTTTATACGTTGGAAATATTACAACAATTTATTAAGGTGTACCTCCTCTTTCCTAAGTGGTGAATAAAACATAGAACCGGTGTTTTTTTAACAATATGCCTGTGTTTCATAAAATAAAAATAATATTGAGACACCAGTTTATTTCTTTGAGTATTAGATTTGTGTCCAAAAAAAGGCACAATAACACGCAGAATGTTGCCAATCTCTTTAAATAAGTTTTCTTGCTCAGGATTTAATCCAGATTCTTCCACTAGGTATGTTAGATATTTTACATTTTTATGGTACATTTTAATGTGCTGTGATTCTTTGCAAAAGGAACACAATTCATACGATTGAAAGTTCATTTTATTATAACTTTTTTACTAACTTATGATTGTATACAATGTTATGAGGAACTTATAATGCCACAAATAAAATATTGATTGACAGGAGTAGTGAATGTCATATCCATGGCTAACTTTACAACATATTTTTTTAACCGGTAACATACGCCAACAACATTCTATTTAGAATAAAGAATAAAATATCCCGATTTCCTGAATCATTTGAAAAACAAATTATTACCGCTAATATGAATTTTTCTTAGAATTAAACCTAAAAGAATATGACAAATATTTAAGTATATATGTATAGGTATAGTTATGTATTTTTTGCTGTATGTCACCTTTGTTTGTAGTCAATATTGACATTTCCCTGAAACGTAGTAAGAAAATTATATGAAATTAATTATTTTTATATATTAATGTATCTGATATTATAAATTTTATTTTACTAGGGAACTTGAAAAAAAAATATCCCGCAATACGAACATTCACTTTCATTTTTAATCAATATTGATATTTCCCTGGAACCCAGTAAGAAAATTGTATGAAAATCAATTTTATATAAAAATTTATCTGATATTATATATTTTATTTTACTAGGGCACGGCGAAAATCAAAAATTATCTCCCGCAATACGAACGTATCCACTTTCATTTTTAGTCAATATTAACATTTCCCTGAAACCTAGTGAGAAAATTGTATGAAATCAATTGATTTTACATAATAGTTTATCTGATATTACATATTTTATTTTACTAGGAAACGGGGAAAATCAGAAAAAAATCTCCCCCAAAACTCCCATTACACACAGCCTTCTATTTATTTGTGAATAACGTCAAAATAAATATTTACTTAATGTTTTCTATTTAAATATAATTCCGGTATAAAATTTTCTTACCGAATCCCCCACGTGCTTGAATTAATTGCGGGAAATTTGTCTCGTACATGAATTTTTAAAGAAAATTATCCCTCGTCGCTTCGCGACTCGTGATAATAAAAAATCATGTACTCAAAAAAATTTCGGCAATAATTCATGCTCTAGGGAGATTATAAGTGATAATCCACATAGTAGGTGGATTACCGCTGTAATTCAGCGATAATTCCACACCTCTTATGGACATTTTAACACATGAGTGAAATTTTCGTTATAAACTGTTGCAAAAATGAAAATAGTGACATGTAAAGCCCTATTTACATATTTATATAGACTGATGTGTTATGTGAGCTGATGCAAAATGAACTTTAGTAGATAGCTGTTGAATAATGAACAAACATTTTATATTCGAAAGTAAGTGCTATCCTGTTCTTTTGAGGCATCACATGTCATATGCTTTAGGAACCCCTTCAACTTTTCATTAAAAAACCTATTGCATACTCCAGCGGGCACAAACATCCCTGGGAGGTTTTGGGATGTTTTGAAATTGTAGGCATGAGGATGTTTTTTTGAGGCGCAATATGCATTTCCCAAAGAGGACTTCAAAGGATGTTGAAAGTATTGTATTTGTTCTTGTGTGGCATTTCTTTGCATGCCTACTGAGAGGTGTTGGCGAAGTCAAAAAATGTTAACGTGTGGATGTTCTTTCTAGACATAACATAGTTCGCCTTGAGAGGTTCATCCCATTTGTTGTCCAGTTTCATAATGGTTCTCGACATTTTTTTTATAACTTGATAATTTCATACAACAAAAAGTTAAAAAATTTATGTGACTTAAATCTTAGAATATTTATATTTTTCGACCCATCACTTTCAATTATTTATTTATTTTGTATTCCTTCATTTCAATACCAATACCTCCTATTTCACACAGGACCGAAACAACATTCTTTATATTTTCATAAGCAAACGAAACCAATATTATTCATTGAAATAAAATGACCTATCCACTCATTTTCTGCTTTCATTTTCAAATTCCCGCCATGTTACAATTAGGTTTATCAGTGTGGTAAACCTGATAAACCTCACAGAACAACACTGGACTGTATGGCACATGGAATACTGTGAAGCGTTGGTTGAATTTTGTTTTTAATTTTCAACTGAGCAAAACGTGAAAAGTAAGTGTTTGAAATGTAGTGAACATTACCAATTATATAATTTTTTATATTAGTGAATAAGTAAATAAAGTAAGTATTACATGAATTAAATGTATTAGCATAGTCCAGAAACAGAATATAACCTCAAAAGCATACAATGTGTATTTTTTATAGGGTGTTGTAATCTGTAATGACATGTTCAAACTGTATCATTGAAGATTCTTGAAAAAAACGACCTGTTTTCTTTATACATTTTTCCATTAGGAACTTTGTTAGTTTTCAGATTAGGGAATTGGAAAATAAAAAACAACTCCTCTAATTTTCTAACAGACTTATGCAAACTGAAATGTTTTGAGTCTTCAAATAGACGATTTTGGTTTGTGATAAAACTGAAGGGTCACTGTGAAAATGAATATTTTACTAAATAAAATTTCAACTAAATCTTCCTTCCTAGAGATACAATTGAAATTATATATAAGAAAATATCTAATCACATTGCATTTATGTTCAAAATTGGTGGTTAGTATATTTCACATCGAATCTGTTTCATGAGATGAAATCTTCATTTCAGTACCATAAGAAATATAAAAGCCTTGGAAGTTATAAAAACTGTATTTTTAGTCTTTAACATCAACACTGTTATCCTAACAGAATAAATTAATGGAGAAGTTTACTCCGAATATGTCAAGTTCGTTTTTTCAAGAAGAATATCCATTAAGATTACATGATGAAGAGGGATGCCTTCCTGGCGGTATAAAAATTAAAAAAAAATACTCCATTTCAAATAGAATGTCACCTTCAAATGTCCAAATGGATAGCAAAAGGCTTCAGAAAGTGATCTCTAAAAATGTTTTATTTACAGCGATTTCATGTGCGAAAAACTTTGGGAATGTTCTGTTGTGTCAATGAAAAGGCTACCAGAAAAACAAGTTCTTTTTGTGACATTGGCTGTTCTATAAAAGTTCTATTCATGTATGAACAGAACATCGCAGTGGATGTTCAATGTCTCAAAATCTCGTACTTTTAAGATCTCTGAGATGTTTTTGGACCCACTGGGTCAGTACCACAGAATACCTAACCAGTTAGGTGTTATGCGCTACTTTACCCTCTATGAAAAAAAGTTGATTGATTGTTGCTAAAATCATGGGTAATTTAGGTCAAATCATAGGTAATTTCAAATTAGTGTCGCGGCAACAAGACTAGGTATATAAAAGGGTGAATACGGTAGGTATAAGTATAATAGAAATTGGATCAGTTCTATGATAATTTGGGCCGTTTTATGTAATAACTGTTCTGGGGGGAGGGTGCTCTACCCTAGTTAACTTTACTAACTTCAAGCAATTCTGCACTCACCTGATAACTATTGATATGGACATCTCTAGCTTGGAATCGTGATCTCAAAGGTGGGTCCAGAGGGTTTCCACGATATCTGAAAATGAGTTGAAGTTTTCAAATTGTATAGGTGCAAATTGTAGTAAAATTATAGATTTTTTGTTTGTATCAATAAAAAATAATATAATGTTTTTGAATGTATTGACAATCATGAATCTGAAAAAATCTACTAACTTTGGGATTGGCAATCCTAAGGCTATCACCCTGAAATTATCATCTACTCTAACAAGTTTCCATTTTTGCAGTTCTTCTTCACCGTGCTCCTAAAAAAGTTATTTCGGTGCTATTTAAAATACAAAGAATTTAGGGCCATATACCTTCAACAACTTATCATATCTGGACGCGGGGATCAAGAGTCTCCCATCTTCAAGGTGCATTTCTCTATTTTCTAGAAGATTATTCAATACTGGCAGTACATTTCGTTCAGCCTTTTCAATACCCTCCAAGATCAATACTCGTCCTTCTTTGGCTGCCCTAACTGCACTCTAAAATATACAAATTTCTCATTCAGAAAATTATGTAGGTACACGTTGACCCAGGAGTGCGTGCAAGCTCAATAACTTTTTTCTATTCAAGCTATCGTCATGATTTTTTTGAAAGGCACATTCTAAAAATATTTCTATTTATATACAAGATGTCCCAAAATAAGATAAACCACTGAGTTCTATTTTTTTAAACGGCAACTCCTTATTCCTGTTACATTTTTGGATTCGCCACTAAATTGTCGATATAACGCATCTGGGTTTCTTAGACTTATCTGCAATAGTTTTTGACTTATGTCAAAATAGCATCGTGCATAGACCTACAGAAAAATTCATAACTTCAGAAGATAACTTAACCAAGTTTTTTCCAGTCGATTCCTCAGGCTTTATCGCATCTTTTGAGATGCAGGCCTGCCTGCCTGCCTGCCTACTACGACTTTTTGAAAATGGTAAATTACAAATGACAATATTGGGAATTTAAAATAACGGATACTCCTTCTGGTGTCGATTTTTGAAACTATACATAAGTACATTGTTTACTTTTTGAGACATTAATGTTTATATGATTTTAGCCATTGTATACTTAAAACTTGTCGAATCTCTTGTGATTGTTGACATTCAATGGAATTCTGGTTTACCTGGTGAATGTTCTGTTTACTATTGTACGTCCTCGAGTGAAAAAAATAAGTGATTCAAGTTCAAATCATTATTGTTGTGTATCTCAATGTGACACTTGGGCAAAACGATCCCGTTGTACTAGAATAAGTTTTTATCACATTCTGGCTTAGACTAATCTAGGCTTGAGTGAGTCTATAGACCGGCGACGGGCTCTTGAAGAAAAATACAGTTCCTTCCCAAAATCTTCCTACATTGTCTGTGGCCAAATAAAAAGTGAAAAGAGAACCTTCAAAGAGAGTTGAAGAAAAAAAAGAGAGTTAAGAGAAAAAAGAGATATTATCCAACATACCGAATATTGTTCACACTATATATGTATACCTAGCAGGTGATAAGTGTTATGTATTTACTAAATAAAAGACACAACTAATTGTCTTACCCACTAGTGATGGAGCATTGCCAACTTATAATACTAACAAACGACATTCATTACATGCTAAAACTTTAAACATTCACAACAATAAGGACACATTTTCATACCTCTTGTTTGTTTTAGATGAAATAAAATAAACTGTTTTTTGTTGATTTTATTTCAATTAGAACATTCACAAATAGCGTGTAACATTTTTCTCAAAATAATTCATGATAATAACTCCAGATGACTTCACTAAGCTGACCAGAAACTACGGAAAACATTTTTTTTGCAAGCAAATTAGGAACATACTTTGTCTCCTCCTTTTGCAAATGATATTGTCTTTAGATTTGAATACACTACTTCACTAAAGTCTTGAAATGAATAGCACCACACAAAAAAAAAAACGAAACGAATACAAAATGGAAAATATTTTAAGAAAAACTCAAAACAAGTGTATAACCTCTAAGAAAACAGACAATGTACTTATGTCTGGTTTGCATTTTCGCCACTCTGGCTGAATTCCCAATACAACACCCTAGATCTTATTGCATCATTCCATGGCACTTTTCAAGAGCTTTTTGTCGATTTAGGGTTTGTTGGCTTTTGTAAAGTTTGTAAGCTTTTGTGAGCTTTGTTGCAAAATAAGAAATGTTGATGATTTCTACAAAAAAAAAAGGAATCGAATAGGCCGCTGTCGTACATTTTGCATTCAAATGAATGGCATGATTGACGTGGATAATAATACCTTAATAGTTATTTATGCAACAAGTGCAAATAGTAAGTCCAACTCGGCCTGACGGCCTCGTCGAGTGCAATAAACACTTTTTGCACCGAGTTGCATACAATATTTTTTCTACGTTCATGCAAAAAACAAAAAATGTTTTATTTAGGTGGCACTAAGTGTGGGAAAATAAAAAGCGTAGGTAATTCAATGCCAAAATATTTAATAATTAATTAGCACTATCGATTTGCATTGAGAAAGTTAGGAACAATTTCACTCAAACTTTATTTTTGATTAATTGCATTTTCTAGTAATTTCGTAATCCAGTATGCAATAAATATGATTGAAAATAATATAAAATATGCAATTGTTTAAAATGTAATACAATATCACAAAAAAAGGACTAAAAATGGCGTCGATTTGAACGTTTATGTTTGTCATGTTCACAAAACGCTGTGTAGAATGACAGATGAGTGGAATAAACATTTTATTGCACTAGTGCAATGAAGAACAACTTTTTTCACTAAATATAGTTCAATAATGTTTTGTTTTTTGCATGAACGTAGAAAAAAAAAATTCTGTTTTCCGATGAAGCAACATTCAATAGGGTTGCCACCGCCTTTTATTTTATGAATTCCCTGACTTTGCCAGGTTTTCCCTTACTAAATTCATAATATTCCATGACTTATTACAATTAATTTGAGACACATAGATCAATAAATTTAACAATAAAATTGACCAATATGGGTTATATTTACACCTGACAATTTATTGGTCAATTTTGAAAACAGTTTTCACTCAGGAATAGCAACATACTGACAAGAAATGGTTCAACTATAAGAAAAGTTCCGAATATTATTCAATAGCTTATTGAATTGACTCTAATCCATTCTTAAATATCGTTTGAATTGATCAGGATCTGCATTCAGAAATTCTTAGTGGACTAATGTCAAGTTTCCTTTCCTTCTTTTCTCAATCCAAGGTCTAATCCACCATCTTCATCATCTCTTTCTTTTATATTCAGCAATGCAAATTGCTGCGAATGTAATGCAACATAAATTATGTTTTTTTTCGTAAAATAATTTTTCTCGCAGTTAGGGTAGGGTATAAATAATAACAACCTGAGAATCTCTGTTCTAGCAGGCTTCAAATTCATGGCAGAAAGTTACTGCAAATTGTCACTAAAAATTGATGAAAAATTAGAACCGATTCTAAACTCATCAATTTATTGGTCAAGTTCAAATTGACGACAATTTTCTGTTTACACCTATCAATAAAATTCAAGGTCACAAAATTGACCAATTTATTGGATCCTGTAAATTCGCACTTTTAAACATCTGCAAAAATTAAAGAGGCATTATGAACACTGTATAACCCCATACTATTTGTTTGTTGGCTTATCTTCTTGACCCAACAAAACCTCGGCAAACACTAACAGAGAGTGAAAAAAAATTTTGGTTTAAAAGCTGTTAAAGAATTATATCCAAATAGTGGTTTACTACCACTCATAATCAAGTTTCTTGCCAGATCAGAACCTTTCACTGATATTATGTTCCATGATGATATTCTTCAGAATGTAAAACCCATAGATTGGTGGAAGTCACAACAAAATATACCCATTATTCAAAAAGAGTCCTTCATAATTAGACAATTATTTTGTGCTGCTGCTTCTTCCGCATCAGTCGAGAGAATTTTCTCAACATTTGGTTTAGTCCATTCCAAACTCAGAAATTGATTAGGAACGGAAAAAGCTGCAATTTTTTTTTTGTACAACCACCACAATTAACTGAAATAAACATTATTCAGATACAGAGGACTTTTTTTTTTAATATAATAAACCATTAATTAAAACCAGAAATTTTGATTTGATTTTTAAATCACGATTAAAATAATGTATTTACATCAATTGATTTAAATCGTTTCAACCCTGGCTGAAGTACATAAACATAGGAAAGTGCGAGAATTTTTAAATCATTCCTATCCTAAGCCGAGGAAGAACTATTCCTTGGCTCTTGCCATTCCCAGACCTTATTCCTATAGATTTCTTTCTTTGGAGGTATGTGAAGGAAAGGGACTTCAGAGATCGTCCAAAACCTGCAGATGATATGAAAAACAGGATCACGGAAGCCTTCTGATGGAGCAATGCTCGATAGAGTTCGGGGGTCATTTTAGAAGACTAGCAGCTTGTGTGGAACATGATGGTAGCCTTTCCTTAAAATGTTAACATTGTTTCCTGATAATCATCCTTTTCTGTTGTAAAAATTACTAAAATTGTTTCCTTTGTGATGTACTCCTGTTTCTATAACAATTCCATTTTGTTGTAACATATTCTTTTCAGAATGGGTAGTATGAATATGTCAAACTTCACAACAGCTGCCTACTTGATTCCTTTTTTTTTTTGAAAAAAATCTTATTTTATTTTTATTTTGCAACAAATTTTGCGAATTTTACGAAGTAGATCCCACAAACCCTATTTCGGCAGAAAGCTCTTGAGAAATGCCATGCACTGATGCAATAAAATATAGAGTGTTGCATTTGAAAAAGTCGAGTTATTGCCATTTGTAATTTGTCATTTAAAAAAAATTGTAGTAGTCGATGGAACATCGAATCCCAGTTCGTCTTCATCTCAAAAGATGCACTAAAGCCTGAAGAATCGAAAAGTTGGTTAAGTTATCTTGAATGGTTCTGAAGTTATGAATTTTTCTGAGGGTCTATACCTGACGCTATTTGGACACATACATTTACATAAGTCAAAAACTATTGCTGAAGAAGTCCTAGAAACCCGGGTGCTTTAAATTGACAATTTAGTGGCGAATCCAAAAATGTAACGAAAATGGATAGTGGCCATTTAAAAAAAACAGAACTCAGTTGTGTATCTTATTTTGGTGCATCCTGAATATAAATAGAAATCTTTCAAGAATGTGCCTCATTGTTGGACCTATCAATTAAAAAAAAAACAAGTCAATAGCTTGAATAGAAAAAAGGTTATGGAGCTTGCATTGCACCCCTGGATCACTCTGTATATAAACATAACTAGATAGATAGATAGATAGATGAAAAACACAAAATTATTTGAATATAAATTTTGTTGTTGATCAGAACTCAGAACAATATTTTTTTTATATTTTCTAGCGCTTCTTTATGCTATGTGTTTTATTTTGAGCTATGTATTGTATTCATGTACTTTATTTATACTGTACTGCGTTTTTACTTTCACATATTTTGTTCCCTGCTGACTGCATTTTCGTCTTATTGAGTTTTTGTGTTATATCTTACAATCTTGTGTTATATTTTAATATCTTTGCATTCCAAATTTTTACTATTTCTGTTTTTGTTTCCAAATTGACTTGCAGCAAACAATTGTAATACTTGTACAGGTTGTCAAATAAATCTATCTAGCAAAGTGGTTAATAAACCATTTAGAAAAATACTTCCTTGTGTGTGATAAACTCCATAATCTAAACGAAAGAAAAAAAGTGGAAGAAAAAAAAACTTATAATGTGCCACCAAAAAGTGAGAATGATAGAAATGTCTGCAGTGCAACAGTACCAGTACCCACAAAAAACTCTTTTTTAGACATTCAACGGATGGCATCTCATTATCTCTAGTTTTACTTAATATTCAATCTGTCAGAAACAAATTAGATGAACTATTTATTTTTTTGGAGAATATGAACTTTCCGCATATAATTCTACTAACAGAACATTGGTTAAAACATGATGAGCCATTTTATATACCACACTACACAGCAGTATCACAATTCAGAAAAAGTATTGCTACTCATGGTGGTACGATGATTTTAATCAAAAACTCATTAATTGAAGAGCTATCATTTGAAAACACAACCAAATTTGATAATTATTTACGGGAAAAAATGTTTGAGTTTTCTATTCTATTCTAAAAAGGTCAACTTGTATATATTATATCTATAGATCTCCGTCATCAGATACCCATGAATTCCTAAACCAATTAGAGGCACTGTTAAATAGTATCCCTGGAAAATCTAATATTATATTAACAGGTGATCTAAACATAAATTTTAATGACACACACTGTAATATTAGGAATTCACTTATAAATATTTTTACTGCATTTAATCTAAACATGCATGTGGAATCTGATACCAGAATCTCTCAATATTCTAGCACTACTATTGACTATGTTTGCAGCAATATAGAATCTCAATATATCACATGCTCTGTGGTGCCTGCCGGTTTATCCGACCACGAGGCCATTCATTGCGTTGTAAAAAATTCAGGCACTACACTACACTAGGTCGAACTATAATAGGTTCTATATGAAATGCCAACAAACTAATTGGGATATCACATTAACTTCAAAAGAACCATTTGATGAGTTCTATAAAATGCTTTTGATAAATTTCAATGAGGCATTTCCCATCCAGAAAATAAAAAATAAAAAGAAGAAGGAATGGTTGACAAATGAAATCAAAATTTCAGCAAGAAACTTACGATCACTACATCATATAAGGAAATACACAAATGACATTTTTTTCCACAACTACTACAATAAATACAGGTCCATTTATCGGAAGCTAATAAAACTCGCAAAAGACTAATATTACCAAAATCGTATTGGAGGCGCCAGTAATAAGCTAAAGGAGAGTTGGACAATAATCAATGAACTCTGGGGGGAGGGTAGAATCTGAACTCAGTCCAGACACTCTCAACAGTTACTATTGTTTGATTGCAGACACTCTGAGAGAGAATATAACAATTCCCTATGATCCACTGGTTAATTTGAGCCATATTACCGTGGATCAAAACTTTGTGTTGTACGATACCAACGTCGATGAATTGGTAGAAATCATATGCAGTATGAAGAACAAAACCACATCTGGAATAGACAAAATATCCATAAGAATTTTCGAAAACCTTCCTCTAAACGCACTCAGTTGCTTAGCAGCTCTGATAAATGAGTCTTTTCGCCAGGGCATTTTCCCGTCTTTCCTGAAAACATCTTTGGTGATACCTCTGCATAAAGGTGGTGATAAGAACTCTCCTTCAAATTTTAGACCCATTTCTCTCATTCCAATACTGTAAAAAATTATTGAAAAACTTGTCAAAAATAGATTGAACAACTTCTTATGCAGCCACAATATTTTGAGTATCCAACAGTTTGGATTCCAAAATAATAAAAGCACTAATGATGCAATTTTTTCTCTTCTATATGAACTACGGAATCAGATATAGTGCTCATAGATGGTTTGAATCATATTTATCAGATCGAACGCAGATAGTAAAAACAAAATCAACCTCCAATATTGCAATATATACATTGTGGGGTGCCTCAAGGCTCGATCCTTGGCCCCATTCTGTTTTTGCTATATATAAACGATTTAACAGCCCTTGACATAGCAGGAAAATTCACTCTCTTCGCAGATGATACTACTATTTTATGGCACAGCAACGATGAAACTGATCACATCAGATCACCAGCAATGACATACAAATGGTGAAAAAGTGGTGTGACTCAAATCTAATCACATTTAACACATCCAAAACCAATATAGTTTCATTCAGATGCACAATAGGAGACATATCCCTAGATACTAGAATGATTGAAAAAAAAAACAAATTCCCAATTTTTGAGGCTATTCATTGATTGTGGACTGAAATTCAATGCTCATATAAACAACCTCAATAAAAAGTTATCTTCTGGTTGCTATGCCGTCAAAATAGAATCAAATGAGTTGTGATATTCAGCTGCAAAAGCAGTTTATTATGCTTTAATAGACTCGCAACTAAGGTATGGCATTCCATTTTGGGGAGCATGTAATAACTCCTCTCTACAAAGTGTCTTTGTTCAACAAAAACGTGCTCTGAGAAGCCTATGCAAACTAAGACTTCAAGACTCATGCAGACTTCACTTTAAAAATCACAAAATACTGACTGTCATATCCATATATATATAATGGAAACAGTATGCCTCATACACAAACACAAATCTAATTTTAATAGAGTAAACACTTATTCTACCCGACAAAATCAGCATTTAAAACTGCCAATTCCTTCATCTTCTCTTGTGAAAGATTCATTAATATATAATGGATGCAAGATATTCAACCACTTGCCAGAAAATATAAAAGGAGTGGTATCTGGAGTTATTTTTAGAAAAGAAGTCAAGGCATTGCTTTCTGATAGACCCTATTATAGTTTAGAGGAATTTTTTAACGATCGTACTATTTTATAGATAGAGGGAACTCAACTTTTTATATAATTTTAACTTTCTACTTTATATTTAATTTTAACGTGTCTTATTGGTTTTTATTAGGCGTTTCAAATTGTGATCTTACATTTGATAGATATAAGATATCCAACTTTTTATTTAATTTTAACCTGTATAATTTGTTTTTGTTTCGTATTTTTTTGACCATTTGTGTTTTTCACAGATTAACAATTAGTGATTCAACCATTTTAACATTTTAATCTTTTACATTATTATATTAGGTGTGTGTGTACTGTTTTGTTTATTTATTGACCTTTTTGTTATTTTAAAGCTGATTCCACACTGCGCATCTGTAATAATTATAATGATGGTAGTTATGATCTAACACATGCTTTGTCAATGAGATTATGATTCTTTGGACAATAAAGTATATTTTGATTGATTTATTGATTGAGGTATTGGAAAGTGGCTTTATGTTGAAATTATTCTATTCAAACCTGATCAAAATATTTGGCGGTCCCCCGAACGATTTCTCTTCTCTGTTTTAGATCTGATTCAGTTGTGTCCCTGCTCAGTGCGACATACTCGTGTTCTCGGTTAGTCAGCTCTAAATACTGCATGGCTAGATGTCGTCTCCTCGGTCCTGGAGGTCCTAAGAGAAATATGTCTTGGCCGAGTATATCTTTCTGCATCATCCATCTCAAATGATGGAGATTGCTTTGAGGCAGGTCATCACGATCTGTTTAACATTGCATATGGAGGAAGGAATAATTGAATATTAATAATTTTTTACTTACAATACTTCAGGGGGACATATTGAGGATTCTTCACTTTGGTTACCTCTCTGACAATGTTTCCAATTGTAACACTTTCTTTTGAAACATAACTTCTGAATATGTTGTTGAGTATGCCAGTCCTACCTCTACTTAGAATTTGAAAAATTGCTTTATTTTCACCGCCCAACTTACAGAATAACATGTTTTCTATATTAAACTGATGTTACAACAGGAAACATAACTAGAATCGAAATTTAAATTCAAAGGTTATGTTGACTACCATGTGTCAAAGTCAATGTCGTTAAAGATCAGCTGATTTGGACTTTGGATCTTAATTTCGGGGGTGACACTAATTTGTTAGTTCCATATTACGCCAGTAGATGTATTTATTTCGTCATGCTACATATTCCACTTCAAACCCCGTTTTTTTTCAAGTTCAAAGTTTTTATTTCTAATTAATTATGCTTCATTTAATTTTCCGATATTGATCTTTCAATTAGAATAAATCATAGGCAAATGAGTTGGGATCAGTGTTACCATTGTCTAAAGATACAAATGATTTCTGGCAGTTGGAGTGTTCTCTGCTAGATGTCCGTAAAAATACTGCCATTTACATAATGCTACTGCTACAAATATAAAAAATCGTCAGTGTTTCCTTTGAGATCGTCTTGGGATGTATTCTCCGTTGGAAGACAATCAGTATGGATATACTTAGTTTCGAACAATGATGGTCCATGACTCTTTAAGAATTTCTTTTCTAATTATCTTGAATTCCTTGGAATTTCTGGGGACATCTAGGAGTCGAAGTTTGAACATTGAGTTCAGATTCAACTGATTGCCAGATATCTAGATTTAAAACAATGATTTCACAGTTGTTTGACGTAAGCACGTAAGTTTCGAACAAATATCAGACCATTTCGATTCCCAATATCGGATAAGTGTGTCTACTTAGGGTATCGGGCTTTGATAATATAGGGTTAGCTTTTATACAATGATATTATTGAAAACGGAATTGGAATGATCTACGACATCTATTAGTCAAATAATAAAGTGATGGGCAGTAAGATAGGTGTTGAACTTGAATTGAAATTGCAGCTAGAATTTGAATCGTCTACTACCACTACTCTCTCCTA
Organism: Gonioctena quinquepunctata; assembly: GCA_018342105.1. NCBI lineage: Eukaryota > Metazoa > Arthropoda > Insecta > Coleoptera > Chrysomelidae > Gonioctena > Gonioctena quinquepunctata. The sequence goes on from JAFIRS010004535.1 coordinate 43,594, forward strand.
GATGTCACGACCATCCAAGTTCGCTGAAAGAGCCTGGTTAAGATGTCTAAAAACCATGGTGTATTCACTCATACCTGTAAAATATTGGGACAAACTGGGGGACATCAGCCCACTTGATAAAGGGAGTTATCTAGAGTTTCAGATGGCGCCGACGTCGTTTCTTGTCATAATTCACTTTCAGTAAACTGCAATTACAGACCACACAGGGTGTTTTTGTGATTTGTGTCTCTGATCCGTTCTGTGATTGTGCTTTTGTTGCCTTTAAGGTTATGTCAATTCGTTGTGAAATATTTTGAGGTTGATCGATCGATGTAACATATTTTAGAACAAACTATTCCATGTACTTATGTCAGTGTTATATAGAATTTTCGAGAGATGTTCCGAAATAATTCTAATTATGAACCGTACCAATTTATTTTGTATGGTTAATTTTCTATTGATACGGCTCCACCGAGTTGGTACTTTCTGTCCCTGTTTGCTCATGATAAAAATATTATGATGGAGCGGATAATGATTTTATGAAGTGCTGTAAATTTACATACAATTACTTAATTTAGCTTTCAAACCAATAAAAGTACGGGTGATGCAATCTCTTTCGCTTTCTGAAAAATCTATATTCTAGTCTGAAGGAAGTGTTTTGCGACATATCTAAAGCTTTTGACTGTTACGTAAGCTTCATATCTACAGCTTCAGAGGACGAAGCTTCAATTGGTTCGAATCCTATCTGAGTGAAAGAACCTTTAGCTTTTGGACAAATTAAGAGGAACATGCTACTTTGGCAGACAATACGACTATCTTATCGCAAGAACTCAAATTACCTTCATATAGCAGACTAAAAATAGCTCAAAATCATGCATTATTTTGAAATCCTGGAGGACTCCATGGATTTTCCTAAAACCTTCTGATATTACTTAGAAATTGCTTGCAGAAAAAAGTTATAAACTTATATTCGTGCGCTGCTTGTTCATTAATTGTTTAAACAATGAAAAACAATTTTGTTAGCAAATTTTACCCAAGTTGATGCTATAGGGGTTTTTGAGGTCGCTGAACCAGAATATAACATTGAAAAAACGATGGCATGGCCAGTCGTAAAAGTAGATTTCATGAATGATAATTTACAGCTACCTATTTTTTATTTATGTGTACATCTCGGAGAAAACAATTTCGGGTGAATATATATATATAATATATATATATATATATATATACAGTGTGACCCATTTAAAATGGAACCACCCCTGTAGAAAACGCATTCTTCAATCATTCTCAAATTTTTTTTTTTCAATATCAAGCATCGAAAATTGTATCTTGACACAAATTTTCATAACTTTAGTTTCATTTCTAAGGCACTTTATGGTTTTTTTCTTCGTCAAAAAGGGCAAAAGTTTATTAGGCAATCTTTGTTTTGAATTTTGACTACACCACTGGATTTGTAGTCATTATAAATGAAAACCATCAAAATTTCATGAAAAAATATTGGTTAACAACGAAGTTACAACAATTTCAATTTTGGAAACAAAGTATTTGATTATAATGTTTATTTAGATAATAGACATATTTAAAATCTGGTAACACTGCCGATATAAAGTAGAACACCAGTGAATTTGTACAGTGGAAATCCGAAGTCAATAGCTCTTTCTGTTCTACAGTTATAACTCCTGAAAGTATGGCAATGAGAGCGATTTGTGGTGGAAGTGATTTTGTAATAAAAATTTGACTACGCCACTGGATTTGTTAAGTTTATTTCCTTAACATAATTTATTTAAGTTTAGGTTATGAATGTATTCGAAAATAACAGAAAATTAAAAATTCATTCTCAAGTTTTTATCGGCTATGGAAGACTGCATCTTCCATAGCCGATAAAAACGAAATGAACCGAATCAAGTTTTAAAGTATCAAAATTATTTATTGAATAATAAAACAGAAAGCAGGACAAAAAATGTTCCTTTTAAATTCTGCAAAACTCAACTGAAACAAGCTTCTAGAGAAGGTATCGATAATTTGAGGAAAGCTGAACGAATACATTTGGCATAGGTATTAAACTAAATCAATAGTAGGCTGTGATTTAGTACTCCACAAATCGCTCACATTACCATACTTATAACTGTAGAACGGAATGAGCTATCAACTTCGAATTTTCGCTGTACAAATTCACTGGTGTTTTTTCTCGTATCGGCAGTGTTGTCAGATTTTAAATATGTCTATAATCTAAATAAAAATTATAATCAAATACTTTGTTTCCAAAATTAAAGTTGTTGTAACTTTGTTGTTAATCAATATTTTTTTATGAAATTTCGATGGTTTCCATTTATAACGATTACAAATCCAGTGGTCTAGTCAAATTTCAAAACAAAAATTGCCCAATAAAATTTTGCCGTTTTTGACAAAGAAAAAAAACCATAGAGTGCCTTGGAATTGAAAATAAAGTTATGAAAATTTGGGTCAAGATATAGTTTCTGATGCTCAATATTAAAAAAAAATATTTTTGAGATTGACTGAAAAATGCGTATTTTACATGGGTGGTTCCATTTTAAATGGGTCACACTGTATATATATATATATATATATATATATATATATATATATATATTCAAGAATTGTTCGTTTGAAGATATTATGTAAAAATAAACATCAAAAAATGTTTTTGACAAAAGACGACGTTTCAGAAGCCAAATTAAAATTTGTAAATGTGAAGGATAATAAGATAACACCATTAAAACGATGTCTTGCTTGTCGAAATCTTAAAATTTCCGGAAAAAAAAAGAATTTAAAACAGTGAATATGATTCAAGTTGTCATTTTTAGGCACCGTTTTCGCGCACAAAAATCACTCATTTTCGGTACAACTTTGCACAAAATGTAGCCGGTTTTATCGAAAAATTACTCCTTCGACATTTACACCTAACCTAACATTTCACATTTACTGAATTTCATCTGTCAAAGGTGAGAAGTTAGTATTTTTTCGATAAAACCGGCTATATTTCGTGCAAAGTTGTACCGAAAATGAGTGATTTGGTGTTTGTAGTTTAAGCTGTCAAAAAGAAAGAGGCATTGTGAGTGATATTTGTGCGCTATAACGGTAACTAAAAATGACATCTTGAAGAAGGAAAAAGTCAATATATCTCGGAAACGGTATGAGACCGCCGCGTTTTCAGATTCGTCTTCAGGAGGCAAAAACACGTAAGAAAAGTTAAACACCTATTTTCAGGGAGCATGAGCACGACCCCTTAACATTTACCTAACCTACCTCACTAATCGTTGCAGAAACTGGATCAGGATTTTCTTCAGTTGGACCTTTACCACCAATAAAATGTTTGGAGGAAACATATTGTTATATATTAGCATTTATTTATATCCACTCTGTATACACACACTTGTGAGAGTGCCCAACATAAAAAACCTTGTTTTTATGTAGCGGTCGATATCGAGCGTATTGGCCTGTATCGGGCATTATTGAATAAATGATCTTCAAGTTAAGAGTACCTTTATTGATTCGACTATTGTTCATAGTAACAAACAGTACAGTGGCGACGAGCGATTATCTTTGTTAACTCACGTGCAAGTGCAACATAGTGCAATTGGTACTGAAATTCAGTAAATTTTCGAAAGACTTTAAAAATGCCGGAAACTCAACAGTTTGTCGGACTATTGGGTTCACTAAATACCTTTGATCCGAGGAATTCCGACTTTTCAGTATTTCTGGAGAGACTTAAGCAGTTTTTTATTGCAAATAAAATAACGGAGGAAGAACGTAAAAAAGCAATTCTTTTAAATACGCTCTCCGAAAATTGTTACATATTGATAAGAAACCTGTGTGTTCCTCATCTTCCCAAAAGCAATTCTTTCGAGGAATTGAGTAAATTGTTAGCAGATCATTTGGCTCCGGTAAAGTCTTACTTTGCTGAACGGTTGAAATTTTACACCGCAAGACGCGAAGCAAATGAAAGCGTTTCGGACTGGGAAGCAAAAATCAAAAAGCTTGCTTCGAATTGTGAGTTTGGAAACGAACTTGAAACGGTTATGCGAGATGTATTCGTAATTGGCATCAAAGATGTGAAAATCATGGACCGATTATTTGAAGAAGACGCTTTGAATTCTACGGTAAAGCTGAAAAAAATGGTGAAATTAGCATTATCCAAGGAATCAGCGTTGAAGGAGCACAGCACCAGGGCGAGTTTGGGAGTTGTCAACATCAAGACGGAACCGGTGAATTTCCATCGCCAACGAGGGAAGGTACAGCGGCCTGCTCATCGTTCGAGTCCTTCAGAGAGACCAAGTCCTTCTTCGTACAATGTTGGTAAGAATCAGGGACGGACTCAAATGGTAAGCAAACCACAAACTACTAAGTGCTCAGTGTGCGGAAGGAAAAACCATCTGTATAGCGAGTGTAGTTATAAAAATTGTATATGCCACAAATGTGGAGTGAAGGGTCATTTAGCACCTGTGTGCAGAAAAACGCCTCAACATTTTTTGTCTGTAACACAAGAAAATGAAATTGCAGATGATTCCATTTTTAATATTCGTTGTTTGGATTCTGAAACGGATTTAAATGGCAATGTAAAACCAACTTTTGTAAAATTATTGGTAGAAAATATTCCGATAAGCTTTGAAGCCGACTCTGGATTTGCTCATGCTGCAATTTCTGAAAAACTTTATTTGAAACATTTTCAAGACAAAATAATTTTCAGAAATGATTTGGCTTTAAAAGATTATGTAGGTCTCACTTTCGAACCTGTAGGTTTTCTAAATTTGAATATCAAAATTGAAGAAAGGGATTTCATTCTCAAAACTTATGTTATTAAAAATGGAGGACCTCCACTAATCGGAAGAAATGGCTTAAAAATGTTGAATTTAGGTATAGGCAAAATCAAATATGTGTCTTGTACAGAAGATGATTTTGGTGTAGAAAATGTTCATCATACAAAAAATTATTGTAATGGCGGAAATTTTTCTATGAATATTGATACCTTGTATAAAAAATATAGAGATGTTTTTGATGGAGGTTTAGGAACATTTAATAAATTTGAAATCACCCGAAGGTCAAGGAGGTTTTGGATGGGATACGAATATTTTTTCTTTTGTTGAATCCATTCTCTTTTCGAGGCATGGCATTTATTACATCTAACCTCAGTAATGTGAGGTTTTACGAATGGTATAAAAAATAAGTTTTCCTCTGGATATCGATTATCCGAAGAACAGTTCGCCAAACTACAATGTTTTGTTGGCATTGTGGTTAATAAAAAGTATTTTTTTTAAATTACCTAATTATTTTAAATAATTCAATTGTATCACATGAATGACACTATCTTAAATGGAGAAGGTTTGAAGTTTGTCCCTACCAAAAGTGCTGCCTCTCGTGACAAATTTACCACAGTATTCTTAGGAAAAAGCGCAGATGATATTCTGTCAATCACACTCGTTTTTCAGAATTTCTGATAGATTAGCCCCGTGATGATATTCAGTGAATTGTTCCAAGCATACTTTGGGTTGTTTTCGGTAGTAACATTATCCCATGTTTAAGAAAATGCAAAAAAATATTATTTATTTGGGAGAACTTTCGGGAAAACTTGTATGGTTGAGTAACAGAACATTTAATGTTGGATGCTAGATGTTGCCAATTACGGTCTGATGAATTCAGGTTCTTCGGACTGCCAATCACAAATATTTGAACTTATAATAATATTACGCAGACAAGAAGATTTCAACAGTATTTTCTCCAAATGACTCCATCCCATTAAGATATTGAAAACTATTATCTCAAAACATACTGTGTAACTGTGTACCCTCTATAGCACGAATAGTTTCGACGGAAATCATATATCTCTTCCCCTCCCTCAGATGTTTTCATTTACACCCAGACTGAAAATGACCTTCAAACTTTACGCTGCCAGAGTTTCCGGTTTCCATGAGATTTATCCTCCCGTTGCTCGACCTCCCACCCTGTATGGAAATTGCGAAACTTTTAATGAATAACAATAGACAAAGTCGCTCATTATAATGAACGATAACAACGAAGGACGTTGTGGAAACTCTAGTTTCCTAAAACAATCCGTGGAGCTCATCGATTGGTTCATCAAGTTATCTAGATATAATTATTTCGGGCAATTTCTCCCTCCTCATCAGGCGGGCTTTTGTTCAATTTTCATTAAGCCGCTGTTTGGCCATCGTCGGCGGCTGGTATCGAAGGAAAGCTTCATTATTGGGAAGTTACTTTCCCATTGTTAGGTTTTAAATGATTGCTGTTGTTTATCTAGATCTCGTCATTGACATATTCAGATGAGAAGTGTCCGACTCTTTTGGGATACATTGCATCAAACGCGATTTTAATGTATTTATAAACGTTAAAAATGAAAAAATCTCTTATTCCTCAAGACAGCTGACTACAAAGACCTATAGAATAGGTGAATGTTGGTCGCATATCCATAAAAAAACAACTACTTCCCTGGCTAATGCCTCGACGGACATTGAATTACATCCGATGGATAAACGTGCAAAGTCCTATAAGGTACTTTTGCAAATGTTTGTTGCGAAAGGGATGAATATTAACCACTTCACTCAAAGAATTGCATTTATGAAGTTCCATGTGAATGCGGAGATTCCTACATTGGTGAGACCGTTATCGGTAAGATTGGATGAGCACAAGAAATGGACTCAACGTGGAGAAACATCAAAATCGGGAATCGCTGACCACGCCTGGACTGAGCACCATCGAGTTCTATGGGTCGACGCAAGTGTTCTACATAGAGAGGAGCATTGGTTCAAACGAAAGTTCAAAGAGACCGCCTACATCGAAGCCAATAACGCCTTTAGTCAACCAAGCGTTGAGATCAAGAACGTATGGAAACCCCTGATTGCTCTTTCTGGCGGGCTGCAGAGGCACGAAACTTCACGCACCACCACACCGCGCGAAATTACACGCACCACTGCACATGGCGGAATTGCACGCATCATTGCGCCGACAGTCATATAAATTGGTTAGTAGCACCTAAACTTGTCAGTATTCACCTGAAGACGATTGCAGATACAAGCATTCGAAACGTCGTGAAAACCTTTTAAATACATTGAGACGATAGACGTCCGAAACGATAGTAATCAAGTTACCACATCGTCTACAACCTTCAAACAATCACTCAAACTGATCACGTGTAGACCGGTTTCGGGGTATTCGCCCCTCATCAGCACAGGGTAGGTCAAGCAGACAAATGACTAATGTCTGCGATCCTGATTGAAACAATCAACAGTGTTGCCAACAGCTCTTGGCAAAATTACTTGCTGAAAATGATTCCATTCCTGGCAATTCCTGGCAACTTTTTCCAAAACTATCTAAAATCCCATACTAAAAAAAATTATATCTTAACATATTTCATGTCATTTAATAGGATAATGAAAAATGTATAGTTTTTTATTGAAGTAATTTTTTTAAATTTAGGTAACAAAAATAACTGAATTGACCCCTTCACTGCTCTTGACGTATATATACGCTAGCCGCATAACTGCTCTAGACGTATATATACGCATCGAAAATAAAAATTAGCTAGGATTACTGTATTTGGATACACTTGCTGGTAATGTCATTTATATCTCTAATCTGCAAAATTAGTCAAGTTGAATCTTCGGAATATCCAATCTTGGGAAATTCTCCGAAGCGATAAAAAAATTGTAATACTTTATTAAAAGAATACAATCGCGTTTGTATACCCTTGACCAATTCTAATGGTACTATTTTTGTTTTGCAGAAATGCGTTGTTGCCAAGTTGGTTACTGAAAATCTAATATGGGGATGATTCGGAGTGATTACTATACTAACCAATCAGGCAAGTCGTGCAATGATATTGAACTTTGCGGAAATGTGCTGTTGCCAAGTTATGGACGCTAGAAATCATTTGGTAAAGTTTTATAGAAATTTTGCTTGGAGAATATCGAGATAACTCTTCCGCTCAATCAATTTTTTTGTATAATTTTCGTCTCCAGAAAATGCGTTGTTGCCAAGTTGGTCATTTCGGATTATTGGAAATCTGGTATGGGGATGGTTCAAAGTGGATACTTTATCTATTAAATCAAGTGAATTTTGCAAAAAAATCGTCTTTGCAGAAATGCGCTGTTGCCATGTTATGGTAATTATAATTTTATAATTCGGAAACCGTAAGTTCAAATAATTGCGCACAGTTAAACGAAAATGAGGTGGAGCACCAACGTGCATAAATCATAGACGCTGACGAATGCTTAAGGGCACATATTATAAAAAACCTTCTAAATTGTTTTGCAAGAAGTGTAAGTATGTGTCGCCATTTGAAATTCTCGGGGAAAAAAAAGTGGAATTATTTCATCTTCCATTATTCCGGCCAATACATTTAGGCTAAACTGCACATTATGACGTTTTTTTCTAATCTTGTGCGGATTTTCTACAGCCCGGACATGAATATTGTGGAAATTTACTACTTCATCGCGGCTAAATTTAGCCTAGTGAGTAAAAAGGATGCGGCATGAAAAATTCGGATTTCTTTCGCACTTTCCAAGTACCCACCTAGAGAACTGCAAGCGTCGCGGAAAATCCCATGGAAGCAATCCTTGAACACGTTGAACATGGTATGGATATAAACTTTTTTCACTGAACCGTGAAACACAAACGTACACTTACAAGTAAATCAAATTGCTGTTACAATTTGAACGTCAAAAGCGTCAAAGCGGGAAACAAGGTAAAAAGTCATAGCCCACTAAGTATTTTAGTTTGTTATTTCAATATTCCCCTTTCATTTGCCAGCAATTTTCTCGAAAACTGTCAGCTGTTTCAAAAAAATGCAAGAGACCAAAATTTTAGGTTTTTTCATGGCCAATTCAACTTCCAAAAGTGTTGCCATGGCTATGGCAATACTTTACGAACAAGTCAGTAAAAGTAGCTTTTTTGGAATTTTTTTTATCCTGATGTAGTTTTGAGGAGCGTGTACAAAAAAAAATAATTCAAAATATAATACACCGGTTTCCTCTAGCGGGATAGGCAGACGAGTACTAGATCTGAATCGATAATTACGTTTAACTGAAAGACATTCCCTTGAATTAATTCCAAGGACTAGAAAAACAACGATGTAAAGTTTGCGCGAAACAGCACAAAACACGGGAAATCAGACATATATGTCGCACATGTGAAGTACCATCGTGACTCATTCCTTGTTCAGAAACATAACATACAAAAACATTTTCAATTTTCTTATGAGTTATGGTATTTTGTATGTTTTTTCCAATTAATATAAACGTCAATCCAAAATATATATAATTTGTTTCCTTTGAATACCCGATGAATTGGCCCACACTGCTTTAGACGTATATATACGCACAACCTGAAATATTGCGTATGTGAAGTAATATTTCAAAAATCATTTTCGCAGTGGAAGGGTTAATTAACCAAGTATAAACTTGAAAGTTTGAAACGAAAGAACTAATAAATTAAATAATATCCCTATACAATAAAAAACTTGAAATAACATTGAAAGTAGGTACCAGGTACATCATATTGAATTAAAAAAATCAGTACTCTTTGTACTAAACTCATCTAAGTTCTTGTCCATATTGAGTTATCAAGCATCTTATCTGACGGTGTAAATTTTAATATACCTTCTTGATGCTAAATGGAATCTTTCGTTGCTAATATTGCAACAACAGTATCAGTTTTTAACCTATTTCTCAAACCTGTATTAACATTATTAAGTTCACTGTACAGTCTTTCGACACTAGCGTTTGGAAATGGCACTATTAGCAACGAACTAACTACAACTTCAAAAATTAAAAAAAAAATCGTGTGCGTTTTGAGGACCCCCGACAGGAACGAAGTTCCTTACGCTTTTTCTTCTTCAACTCCGAATGTAATCCGAATGATCCAATAAATCAATTAATATCGAGGTAGCAGAATATATTGCCATCAATCTCATGTATCCACCATTTTGTGTTTCCTTTTTCTCAATATTTTCGCTTTGAAAGTTGACGTTTTCTATTCCATCACAATTAATTGTCACCATACCACGCAATACTATACCGATATATCAATTTTCCAAACTCCTCCGCCACAGTAAAAGGTATTTTATTCCTGATAATACTATTCGTTATATTATATTAAATCGACGTGCCACATATTCAATCAATGTAAACCATAAATCCAACTTCGGCATACAGAAAACATAAGAAATTATGCCCAAAAAAGCATATAATCATCTAAACAATAATAATATTTATTTTCCGGTAAGACACAAGTACATATGTATAGGAATAGTCACACAGAGAGAAACATTCGGCAAAACGAATCAGAACAACATAGTCATATGTTAAAATATTAGCCCAAGGAATAAAAACAATTTTTAATGAGGAATTTTTTTAGTGTTGCGGTAAACTTTGTACTTTCATTAGTATTTTTTATTTCATGCGGCAATCTGGGTCAAACCCAATCAGGCGTGAATATATTTATAAAATGGAATGTGGAAATTATTTTTTTCGGCAACCGTCCGGGATGTACCCACTTCCAGTACGCTTTTTCTTTGAGAACTAGGCCGGGAAGAATCACGTCGTTGTTGTCATTGTAAATATGAAAATCTTGGTAGGTATGGTTTTGATAAATGCAGTTGATCATTACCATAGCAACGAAATAACGGCTGACAGTTCATATGAAATTAGTTGTCAAAAGTGTGCATGTTTTTTGATCGCAATTCGCAATAAAATATGGAAAGTAGCAGCGATAGTGACTTTAAAATGTGCCTTGGAAAATTAATATAAATATATGAATATATGTAAATATATATATATAAATATAAATGAATATATATATATATATAATAATAATGTTTATTCAGTTTATGACATATAGATTACAAGAAGTATAGCATATAGATTATAAGAAGAATATAAGTATCAATTATAAAATTATACAAGTATCATAAAAAAAGAAATTTCCTCTGAATAAACAAGGAAGACCCACAAAAGGAAGACCTTGAGCGTGGGTATATAGCAATATTTTGGTACATTTACTATATATAAATATAAAATTATACTAGAAGAATAGAAAATTATTTAACAATTATCTCTAAATAAAAATCCCACAAGTATATAAGTGTCACAATATAGTACTATATAAAATATAAAGTTATACAAGTATCATAAAAAAAAGAATTCCTCTGAATAAACAAGGAAGACCCACAAAAGGGAAACCTTGAGCGTGGGTATATGACAATATTTTGGTACATTTACTATATATAAAATTATGCTAGAAGAATAAAAAATTATTAAAAAAATTATGTCTAAATAAAAAATCCCACAAGGAAAAAGCCTTGAGCGTGGGTATATCTATGGAGTGAAACATTTATTTTATTTGCAATTTCATAAGTTGAATATCACAAAAGCAGAACTATTCGAGATTCAATATAAAGGAGTAACATAAACTAGAACAGTCGTTGTATAAGCAATAGATCACAATTAATAGTCAGTATCATAAAAAAGAGATGATTTCCTGTAGAAGTTGTGTAAAGTTCGCTACTTTTCCACGGAGTATTAGTTAGTTAGAGTCTTAAAAGGATGAATGAGTAAATTTTAATTAGTTTGTTCTATTAAGTTAGTGGCGTATTGTTGTCCCAGTACAATAATGTGAGTTCTTAGTAATTTTTTGAATTTGTATGGATTAGTGGTATCTTTAATATTGTGTGGTATGGTGTTATAGCATTTTGGAGCTAGGATGGAGTAAGAGCGTTGTCCAATTGCTTTTTGCGCTACATAAATATATATATATATATATATATATATATATATATATATATATATGTATATAAAAAAGAGAGTAATATCGACGGGACTGTTAAAAACGAAATGGAAGGAATTTAATGGACATAGCCCTCAGAGAGAAAAGTGTTCTCCACCGTACTGATGAGGGCCGAGAGCCCGAAACACGTGTCTACGGTTAACACTTTTCTCTCTGAGGGCTATGTCCATTATATATATATATATATATATATATATATATATATATAAATATATTAATATAAATAAGAATAAGAATGTTTCTGTTAATATGTAGTATTTTCTGTTCTGTTCTGTTTAATTCAAATAAGAATTAAAATGTATAATGAAGAAATAAAGAAATATTCGTCATTGATTTGTTTTTCCACACGGTTGCCGAAAAAATATTGTACGCAACACGCCCGAAAATAGTTTTTTTGGACTCACAGACTTCCAGAACTCGCCTACGGCTCGTCCTAGAATTTTGTCTATTCGTCCAAAAAAAACCTATTCCGGACTTGTTACGTAAATTACTATTTTGTCGGGTATTTACATCATGCAAGTTTTCATTTAGAGCACACTTAGTTTTTTTAGTGGAAATAAAAGTGCATATTTCATTACACACGTTATATAGAAATATAAAAGAAACAAAAATATATCCACGTATTACCGCTCATGTATCATTTTAAATTTCCCGCAAGGATAGCAGCAGTTCGGATGGTTTCGTACACCTTCGGAATTGTATGAGCAAGGGCTAGACGCTTCTCACACAGGCTCGCATATAATAGAAAGAGACAGAGAGAGGGAGAAAGTCGCATGGAGGGGGCATAACGCTTTTTTCTTAAGTGACGATTTCTAGCAGTCAACACCAACGCAAGCCGCGTAAAGGAACTTCGTTCCAAAAACAAAATTTGCCAGCATTTTTTAAATTGATAACTTTTGCCCAATATTTTTTTGTAGCAAATCACAATCTTGCTCTAAATGAATATTTCTAAACTAGAATGACTTCTCAAAACGTCTGATTCTTGTAGAATTGTTGATTTTTGCTCATATGTTTGCGCATATTTTGGTTTCAGAACATTAATAGTTCATCTTACACCATAATGTGAAATTTTAAATAAAAAGAATAAAAATCTTCAGTTACCTTGGAGTCAAAATTTGCGTCCTTTCTTAGCTCTTGTGAGGATTCGTGAGCAGGTATAGCAAGATATATTCGTCAAATTTGGTGGAAAAATGTCGATTTTTGTTAATCATGAAACATTTTAATTTGTCAGAAACTTCTTTGAGATAATATCAATTGATAAATTCTTTGACATCCAGGCAAATTACTGATATCGTACTGGCAAGGCTTTTTATTCCTGGCAAATGCTAGGAAATACTGGCAAATTGGCAACCTTGACACATACCATGCCCCCCTTAAGGTTGAACGTCCATGGATAGTAAATCCCCTTCACGTTAGGTGTGAACGAGATTTACTGTCCACTTCCATCCTTCCCCGCTCCTCCTTGGGGCGGTCCTCAACTCGCAAATGGCACGTTTGCGAGATTGAAATCGTACCTCCTGTGGTATGAAGTCAGCCTCTGAGTGCTCTAAACCCCTTGTTATCTGATCAATGTATGTTAACCTGACTTGTGCTGTGTGTGTATGGTGGTGATGTGGGTGTGTTGATCTTACGTGTTTTGTATTGAGTTGTTACTCACCTGACGCGCCGGAGTGCTACTCTCGGTGGTGGACGGTCGTTCTGGTAGACTGGTCGCATATACTTTTCCCTTTCTCTAAACCTGGAATCGTCCAGGTTCAGGTTCGCGTGGATGTCTTGGATCACCGGGTTCGTGTGGGTGTCCGTCTTCAGGAACGTCGCGGTGGCGTGATTCCGAAGATGGACGTCAATGAAGTTCGGATTGACATTCAGGTCCCTGTAGATGAATCCATTCGGGACGTATCTGGGAGCATTCACTGCCATTCTTAGGCTCACGTTTGAGAATAGCTGGATCTTGCTCCTGTATGTTTGTGCGCATTGACCCCATGCGGCGGATGCATACAAGATGATGGGGAGGAGGATGGTCCTGATAAGGAGCAGTTTCAACTGGAGGTCCATGTTGCTACTGCGTCATATGAGGAAGTAGAGGTTCTTTTTGGCTGCTTTCGTTAGTCTGAGCCTCCGATCTACGTGTTGCCTTAAAGTCAATCTCTTGTCCAGGGTGACTCCAAGGTATTTGGCCTCGTTTGCCCATGGGATTCGTTGGTCATTCATGATGACATGTCCTGACGGTGTTGTTCGCCTTCTGGTGAAAATATTGCTTGGCTCTTTTCCGCGTTGATCTCGATCTTCCACAGGTTGAACCAGTCCTCAAGCTTGTCTGCTTGATCTTGCAGGTATCGGATTACTTGCGTTGCGTTCACCGATCTGGCCACCTGGCAACCTTGACAATCAATATCAATCCAATTCATAGTATTTAGCTGGGATCGAATTAGCAGAATGGAATACACCATTAGCTAACGCCATCTCAACTACTGTAACTAAAACATTACCAACTGATATGTCATCTTGAATCTCAGGATAGAAATCTGCAATAAGTGACAGAAGTCTGTAACAACATATCGATATCCAGCAATTATTTCATTAAAAATGAAAAAATGTCTTATTCCTCAAGAAAGCTGACTACACATACCTATACAATAGGTGTATGTTGCTCTCATATAATAGGAATAAGACATTTATTCATCTTTAATGAAATAATTGCTGGCTATCGATATGTTGTTACAGAATTCTGTCTCTTATTGCATATTTATAAACGATGTCGCTACGGAAATGGGGTGATAACCATCCCTTCCCCAATCAGGGCACCTCAACAAAAAAAAAAACGATGGCGTGGCCAGTCGTTTCACAAATTATTTATTGATTCTGAAATTATCATCAATGAAGTTTCATAGGAAAACACAAACAGTATTTTTATGTTTGTCTAAACCTTTGAATTAAACTAGATCTAATCCCATGTGATTGGAATTTGAATTGTTATTGTAATCTATATTTTTTTTCAATAACTATCACTCAGTTATCAATAATGTATCGACAATTCAAGCATGTGATTACAAAAGTAACATACCATGGATTGAAACGAAATTCATAGAAAATAAAACAACGTGGCAAAAACTTATAAGGATTTTATATCTACTGTTGGTGGAAATAAAAATGTAAAATGGCAATAATTCAAGAAATAAAGAAATGGAGTAGTGCATTTATTAAAAAAATATCAATATTTCTTCGAAAAGGTAGAATGATAAAAATAACTAACTTATGCGGAAAACATTCAAAAAGCTGATAAACTTAAATTGCCAAAACTTTCTGAGATGTATAGAATTCAACATATCAAATCAGATGAATATTGTGGAGAATAAAACTGAAATAGCAAACGAATTTAACAACTACTTCATAAATAGTATTGAACAAGTTATTGATAGTATTCATAATGTTGTAGATTGGAAATTCTATAATTATAATATTCTATAATCCTAATTTTTCCCAGTTTAACTTATTCAAAATGAATGAATCACGCCGAATCTTCAACTCCTTAGATAACAAAAACAGTGCCATGAGATTTTGAATTTCAAAATGCTGAAAGTTATCTTTGAAACTTGTGGCCATATAATTTAAACCTTATAAATACTTCTATTCAAACTGCTAAAATTCTAAATCCCCCCAAAGTTAGTTCTGCAGTTCCTATACCGTGAGTAAACAATACAATCGAGGCCAGTGAATGTCGCCATATAAATGTATTACCACCAATAGAAAAAAATCTTGAATTAGGTACTTTAACATGTTGAAAATAAAAACTTTTTAACAAAAAATAACCCTCCTCAGTCTTAATAACTAAGTTCCTAAACTAGTATAAGTTTAAAGTTCATCCATTATCAATTGCAGAAGCATAAAAAACAAGTTTTCCAGTCTTGAGGCGCAATCCTTTGAGCAGCTAAGGCGGAGATAACTAATTTTATTTGGATATTTAAATGTTTTAAAAATACGGTAGAATATGCCATAAACGAGGAAGTATGTATTAATGGGAAATCATCATAATTTCATTTTCCCATGGTAAAAAAAGCCATATTTTCCAACCAAACACATCACAACTATAGAATATTAAAAACCTATTTAGATCGCAGACCAGAGACGCTACTGGCTTTAATTTACTCAGACCTCCTGAGACTGGTGATTTATTAGTCTCAGCGTTGTAAAGGGGGTCTTCCCCCGCTATCAAACTTTGGTGCCTATCAGTGTTCTCGGTCTTACCTCGGGCGCCACCTTTCAGTGTATAGTGGAAAAGGACACTTTTGCTCCGGGCAGTCTCAGTGAAGAAAGACACTTCAGGGGTCAATATAGTCGTGACAATGTGACGGGGCCAGCAAGGCAGGCTCTAATTGCCTTCAACTGGGTTTCGAGCCTGGGTGGCGACTGCGCACTAGGTGTTTTAATTCTACTCAAGATAGTAAATGAAAGAATACTGAAAACAGGATAAACAGGTATATTAATAAAATAACAATACAGTCAGGGCGGCTGTTGTCAGCCTCAAGTTATTACAACAAATAAACGACCGGCAAGCACTAGTTACAGAAAAAGCGGAGAGGGTGTTTTTCAAGCAAGCGGGGTAAACTTAGCAACCAAGAGCTTTTGCGGTGAGGGGGTATCGTACGGACCCGTATGCAGAAATTACCAGCGCAGCATTGAAATGAATATGTGCCTCTTACGGCTATGGTTCGATCATGCGCACATCGAATCGGTGGTACTTACGAACATTTCCTGATGTCTTTTACCTGATACAACATATTTACCCAAACTCCGATCTCACTGCTTCGGCAAGGCCCGGGACGGTCGTGGACTGCTTCGGTCTTTGGCTCACACTCTGGATACAAGTCGGATGCGTGACTGCTTCTGCTGGGCTCGGCAAGTTACTTGTGAAATTCTTCTAGGTGGCAATCCACGTGTGTGTCAGTCGGATGAAGTCGGCTCGGTAGCGTGTGCCTTTGGCTCGACTGGACTGCTGTCTGTCGCTTCTATCGGATGACTGAATTCTCTCGGCCGTATTTGTAAATATCCTACCTGGTTTGATACAAATGTTTTCTCGAGAGTTGTTGGCTAGCGCAGGTAATACTCGCGCGTGCTATTTATCTACGCCTCGTGGTATTAGCGTGATTTCCGGAAGGAGTTTAGTCTGTTTATTAGGATAGATGTAATCCACGGATTTATCACGAATACGAATGGTATTTCTAGACCTATTATTACTGTCAAGAGGAGTTTAATTCCTTACAGGGAGCTTTTGGCTGATGAATATAGCGGGAAAATAGTAACTTCGTTACAACGTATAGACACATCTACTAGCATTATCATTGGCTTGAGGTCACTCAAACTGCTGTCACTCAAACCCACGTTGACTGAGGGCTCTTTTGATCTTCTTTTGATCTACCGTTCGCTGACGGAGAATGTTTACGAGTAGTACACATTATTTTTCGTTCCGTTTCTTCGCATATACGCTCGTGTTAGCGAAGTGAGTTTTTGATTTGGTCCCTGTAGAAACAGCTTCTGAAATTGAAATTGGTTAAACTATAATCATTTTCATTTACAGGAAATGTTTCTACAGGGAGCAAATCAAAAACCCACTTCGCTAACACGAGCGTATATGTGAAGAAACGGAATGAAAAATAAAGTGTACTAAGATCAAAAGGGCCGATAGTTAACGTGGGTTTGAGTGACAGCTGTTTGAGTGACCGCAAGCCAATGATGATGCTTGTAGGTGTGTCTATACGTTGAGACTAATAAATCACCAGTTTCAGGAGGTCTGAGTAAATGAATGCCAGTAGCGTCTCTGGTCTGGGATCGAAATAGGTTTTAAAATATTCTATAGCTGTGTTGTGTTTTGATGGAAAATATGGCTTTTTTCGATCATGGGAAGATGTAATTATGATGATCCGATTCCCAACAAACATTATAGGTAAAATTTACGTCATTTCGACCTTCGAATAGGTCAGCGTCCTAACTGGCGAAGGTAATTATTACGTTATAATTACCTTAAATTTACCATTATGGGGAAAAAAATGGAAGTAATTCAGAAGTCGCAATTTGGGAAATGAAGACATTTTTCCTTATAAGTTGAAGGCATAAATAGGTAAAATTGCCTCCAGACTAGTCGACTGATGGTAAAAATGTAAACATTTTTACCTATTTCAGGTTATAAACACTGTAATGAAACAAACAACAAACCATGGCAGGTTAGAAGAAGATGATAAAAGTTTACTGGATATTGTGTATCTTAACCTACATGCTTATTCGTGAAAGCGTTGAAGTTGACATGAACATGGCGTATGAAGAAAAAACTGTCAATAAACGTATGGCAGATAATGCAATAAGTAATGGTTTCGCATTCACACCTAGTTGTGATTTTATTTGCGATACAAACTTTTCTGTGATAATGTTGATTTTTACTCGTCTAAAACAAGTGGGCCCATCAAATTATTAAATTTGTATGAAAAAAACCATTAATTTATGTCTACTTTCACAACTTTTTCCATCAAACACTTCAAAAACTGATTTAATAGATGAAGTATGTGTATACATATCATATTCACCTATTTTTTGACTACCAATCATTAAAATGTGGTGGATTCGAGAAAATTATGGATTATTTTTACAATGGCGGAATCGGTTCATACTGAAAAATATGGCGTAGGTTCCATATGGGACCTATATGTCGAAATTCCTTAAAATTTCGACCATGAGACATAGACTTTGTTCAAAGTCGAAAGTAACCTTTATTCCTGACTTTGAAGTCCATTTTCCTTATCTTGGGATTTCAGACCCTTTCACATTGTGGTCACGTGATGAAATACAATATATGTTATTGGATGTTTTTTCATGCATGTCTATACGTTTCGTTCTCTGGATGGATTGCGAGTCATGGATAATAAATTTATATTTTACTTAGTCTATGTTCTGTGCAAAAACACTCAAATGTCAATACGGGGTGAAAAAATCAATATGTTTTGCTAATGTTAATGGTAACCTATAGTTACTCAGAGAAATGGATAAAGACTAGAAAACCCTGTAATGAGTGTTTATTCTGAAATTAAATATAAAATCCATCAGTAATGTTGATAATAGTACGCGATATTTATATTTCAATGCACATCTTCCCAGAATAGAAACCATGATTAATGTTATGGTATAATGAGGGAATCTCTTTCCGGAGAGGAATAGCCAATCATAACATTTTAAATATAAAATCGTGTGTTGTGATTGGCTGAATGATTTTGATTTGACATTTCTGCGTTCCGCATGCGGTGCCCGGAAATATACAATTTATCAGCCAACTGTAAATACCATTAAAAAATCGACCAATTATGATTTGCTTGATTCTGACTTTTCCGGAAGCCACAATGATTGGTTTTGAAATTTTCGAAGCCATGGAAACTCATCATTTCAACACATCAATCTCTTATTTTTGTTAAAATAAATTTTATATTTGATTTGATTTTTTTGCGTATTCAATACCATGTTTTCATCCATTTACTTCAAAAGGATGAACTTCATTGAATTCCATTTTGTCGCTGCATCATTGAAAACGTCGCGGCTGTAGTTTACCGCTGGCGACAGACGAAGCTTTCTGAACGCAGCCCATTCATTGTTCAGTATCTCTCACCGACATGACCTGAGACCTAACCAAAGTTTAAGGTCAACGCTTTCATGTTTTTATTTCAATAATGGATGAGTGTTTTAAAATAGTTGCCGTCATAAAAAGACGTGGAGCAACACCCATAGTTGAATATTCCTATGTACCACATAAGTGGGAACAAAAAGGAGAGTGTTCTACCATCTTTTGGTAATTCAGATTTTCCATGCATCATTAATATTTTTAGTAGGTCACCAACTGCTTGTATGGAGACTTTATGCGACAAGGCCCAATGTCTGAGCTCCTCTAACAATGAGAGGTTATCTTCCAAGCTTTGTGCCTTATTCCCATTGAACTCATCGTCTTCTGATCCATATTTTTCCCCGGTATCATCATCACTAAAAGCAATTTCACACTCTGCAGTTGATGATGATGACAGAGTGGAAGATGATGGCTCTGATCTCTGGACATCGGAAAGTATAGGATGGTTTCGGATTATATTTTCATTTGTTCTCATTCTGGCAGCTAATCGATAATAGTCGGTGGTATACCTGTATGGTTTACTAACTCTATTCGAATTTTTGCTCGGCATTTTATAGATTTTTAAAATTCAGGGCACAATAAAAAAATTAAAGGAAGTAAATTGTATCATGTCATCCTCATCTGAATCGACTTGGTCTTTAATATCTGATGATAGACTAAGTTACTTTGAGGATTTTATTTTAGGTAACTTTGACTTCGTTGTAGACATTTAGTCTGATTAGACAAATATTGTGGTAATTTCGCCCTCATTGTAGAGCAGTAGGTATAAACTAGGTCAAGAAATGTCCAGGCAACTCCTTCAACTTAATTGGTGCCAAAATAGGGGATGAAGAGTATATAGTAGACCTGTTTACTGACTTGTCTATTCCCTGACTATATGAACACACATGAGGTAATAATTAGGTAATTATTCACCAGAAGGTTTTTCCTGAGAGTTCCAAGTATTTTGAACACACTTTGCTGGTTACCTTTGGGTAAAATTTAACCTAGTAAATAACTCTATTAACCCATGAGGCTGTGAAGGTATATTTGAAGTCCATAACAAGTAATTTCATACTACGCACTACGCCTATTGAGTTTTTGGTTTTTGAAGGAGATTTGGTGGTCTCAATTATGGTTTTTATAACTCCAATTATAACTTTGGAGTTAGTCAGTACTTGAAGGTAAAATATTTGGTCAGAAATGGGTAGATTCGGACTTCTTGAAGCCGTTTTACCCCACTGCTTGGTATAATTTTCCTATAATGTTGGTTGGGTTGCCTAGTGATACATACTTCCTTGTTTATGGCATATTTTTTTATTTTAACGTATTTTTAAAATATTTATATATCTAAACAAAATTAGTTATCTCCGCCTCTGCTGCTCGAAGGATTCCTCCGCAAGACTGGGAAACTTGTTTTTTATGCTTCTGCGATTGATAATGGATTAACTACACATATTTATAATATCTAAAATATTGTTAATGCAATTTTGTATTTTTACACGCTTTATATTAGCTTCACTTGTATGTTTGTTTGTTTGTTTGTAACCGACTCCTTTGGGCGCGATTTTCACCCACTTCCAGACGTCCGAATGATTTGAAATTTGGCAGGTGTACAATACATTAAGAAATTTTTGTGTGAAGAAAAAACAAAATGGCGGCTCCAATATGGCGTACGAGTTTCGTGATTATGGTCCGATTCGCTTCAAAGTTGGTATCCGAGGGTTTTTGTGGTCGGAGATTATGATTCTCCTGTCAAAATTATAAAATTCAAGATGGCGGCTCCAAAATGTAGGACGAGTTTTGTGATTATGGTCTGATTCTATTCAAAATTGTATGTGGGGTTTTGGGGTCGAATTTCATGATTCTTTGTGAAATTGGAAAATTCAGGATGGCGGCTTCAAAATGGCGGCCGAGTCTTGTGATTATGGTCCGATTCGCTTAAAATTTGGTATCTGAGAGTTTTCGTGGTCGGAGATTATGATTCTTTTGTCAAAATTCAAAAATTCAAGATGGCGGCTCCAAAATGGTGGACGAGTTTGGTGATTATGGTCTGATTCTATTCAAAATTGGTATGTGGGGGATTTTGGGGTCGAGTATTATGATTCTTTTGTAAAAATTGGAAAATTCAAGATGGCGGCCGAGTTTTGTGATTATGGTCTGATTCTATTGAAAATTGGTATGTGGGGGTTTTTGGGGTCGAATATTATGATTCTTTTGTCAAATAATATAAATGATTTAATTAAAAGGTTTTGAGTTTTGCTGACGACACTGCAATCATATATACTGCGAGTAGTTGGGATACCCTTAAAATAAAATGTGAAAGAGATTTCATTAAATTAATTAACTGGCTCAATAATCGATTACTGACAGTAAATTTCAATAAAACCATTTTTTTACCCTTTACTTCCTATTCCAGACATCTACCAGGATACGAAAGTCTCACTTTTTCTATTGGCAATAAGTCCACAACAATTTATACGAAACCTTATTGCAAATACCTAGGTATATATTTAGACAGACATCTGAAATGGGACACACAAATAAGCCATGTAGTGAAGAAACTTAGGTTTACACTATATAAATTCAAATACCTGTCTCAAATAATTACCTTTGAACAAATGAAAATATTATACTTTGCCCTTGCTGAAACTCATATCAGATATGGACTAATAGCATGGGGAGCTGCCACAAATAATCACATTGCACACCTACAAAAAATCCAGAAATGGATAATAAAAGTTGTAATGAAAAAACCTTTCCTCTACCCAACTAACGAACTATTCCAAGAGTCAAATATTTTTGATACCCGACAATTATACTTCTTAACCACAGTCACGAGGCAACACAAATTCAAATCAGAACTCTCTTTCTCTGAACATAAATATGAAACGAGGAACAAACAAAAATCGATTATTCCCCGAGCGGAAAAAACACGTTCCAAAGATGTTTTCATATTTAGCTCCTAGGTTCTACAATGTTATACCATCAGAAATTAAATCAATCCTATCAATATTCACATTCAAATGAAAAATAAAGAAATGGATTAGAAGTCTTCCACGACTGCAGGTGCATCAATTTGTGGATGTTAATAATACATATTATTTCTGAACTGATCGCACTCACTCCTTGTACACATGGATTTTAATATCAAGAAATCGAAAATCAATCCACTTTCAACCTTTTAAATTTTGAATTTTAATGTTTATTTTTATAATACATAAAACCGATTGTTCTACGATGTTTTTTTTTCTATTTTATCTCTATTTTGTTACTAATTTGTTACTGTTACTTATACTTTGTTAGTTAGTTATTCTGCAATTTTGTTAGTTCATTAATTAGTCACTCTACTGCTACGTTGGCATTCACTCAATGAGGTATATTATAAGTTTATTTTTATTTTTTTACTTTATACAATGCGGTAACCATATGAAACCACTTTCAAGGCTAAGCCTTTAGTGTATCACGTTTTTTATTTGCAGTATGCATAAAATGTAATATATGTAGTATCTATAATGAATGTACTGTTCTTACGGCAAATAAATTATTATTATTATATAAATTGGAAAATTGAAGATGGCGGCTTCAAAATGGCGGCCGAGTTTTTGTGATTATGGTCTGATTCTATTCAAAATTGGTATGTGGGGCTTTTTGGGGTCGAATATCATGATTCTTTTGTGAAAATTGAAAAATTCAAGATGGTGGCTTCAAAATGGCGGACGAGTTTTGTGATTATGGTCTGATTCTATTCAAAATTGGTATGTGGGGGTTTTTGGGGTTGGAGATTATGATTACCTGATTTGATAAGATTATTCCATCTTTTAATTTGCAAAAAAAACACGCTTTTATAAATAAACCACACTAAAAAGTAGGAAATAAATAATAGTTTAAAAAAACTAAAAAACACGCTTTTATAGAAAACCAGACTACAAAAATAGAAAATAAGAAAAAATATATTTTATTTTAAAAAAAGCGTGGGGTGCACGGCATCAATAATCATATAGTACATTACACACCGAGGCGATACCATACACCATGCTTTTTTTTTAAATAAAATACATTTTTTTTTTTCTATTTTTTTAGTCTGGTTTTCTATAAGAGCGTGTTTTTTAGTTTTTTTAAACTATTATTTTTGTTTATTAGGGTCACGTATTTTAAAAAAGATTATTCTTCACTGTCGTCTTCCATTAAAATATCGACGAAGTTGCAGACACACCGAACACCGGAATTTCAAATATAGAAAGCCCTAATAGAAAAAACATTTCCAAATCGTCCCCGAACATATCCGTTTAAGCGGGTTCGATACTCTGGTCAATATCCAATCTCTGAGCGAGCGCCTCAATTTCAGAGGATTTTCCTTTAAAGTGACCCTTAATCATGTGGCTTGGTCCTTGGGGCGTTTTGCTCCACTAAAGAATATGGCTCCTTATTTGATTACGTAGCCGGATTACCTTACAGGGAGGAAGATGATATTTGCCTAGGTAACTTCATTCAATTCAGTGAATTCAAACCAGTGAAAAGATTATTTTCACGAATCTCAGGGCGTATTCGTAATTAAGTGAAAATTAAACTTTCAACTGAGTATACGGGGTGTAACGTAAAGCATATTCAGAAACTTAACCCCATATTCTTTGTTAAAATAAAGAGATTTCATAATACAGGGTGATTCAAAAAAACTTTGACAGAGGTGATTCCTCACAAGATTCTAATATGGATTGTCCGAATAAATATATGTCCGGAAACGATTCGTTTCCAAGATACCGGGTGTTAAAGTTTTATTTTTATTTTCGTTTTTTTCAACTAACTTTCGAAATACTGACCTTAATTAAACGAAAATTGGTAGTGAGAGGTTTTTTGAGGTGTCGAATTCGAAACTGATGTTATTATTGCTCCTACTCGTAGGGGGCGCCACCTACACGACTTTATCTTTTTTTAAGATTCATAACTTTTTTGAGCGTACCTCTAGCACATTTTTCAGTGAAAAAACCAATTCCTCTATCATATCTACGTAAAAAAGCTACTGTTGTTACAAGTCGCTATAAGCAACCATTTTCTAGATATTTGGACTTAGGAAATGAATTTGACGTTTAAGTAAGTAGTTTTGGTAATTACATATTATGTGACAGTTAAACGTTTTGTTGTTTTGTTGAAGTTTCTGTAGGTTTTAAAACACTAATTTGGAAAAAATGGATTATTTAAACAATAATGCTCATTTAGCCGATATGCATTTTGTTTATGGCCTTGCGGATGGCAATGCGCGCGAAGCAAGACGTATTCATCAGGAGCGATTTCCTAATCAAGTACTGCCTTCAGCTCCAACATTTACCAGTCTCCACCGTCGTTTGGCAGAAACAGGTAGCTTTAAGAGGGCAGCTGATATTATTGGAAGACCAGGAGCAGTTCGAACCCCAGAATTGGAGGAAGCTGTTTTGAACGCTCTCGAGGAGAATCCAGAAACAACTACAAGAATGATTGCTGAAGCTCTCAATTCTGCTTAGTCCACAGTTTGGAGAATTCTCCACGATCAACAATTTTATTCATACCATATTCAAAGGGTACAATCTCTTTTGCCACGAGACTTTCCCCAACGCATTACTATGTGTCAGTGGTTTTTGAGAAAATTGGATGGAAATCCTCAATTTTTGAGATATTCACTCTTCACGGACGAGGCAAACTTCTCCCGAAATGCTATCACAAACTTTCACAACAACTATGTTTGGGCTCTGGAAAATCCGCACGCAGTTAGTGAAAGATATTATCAGTATCAATTTTCTGTAAATGTATGGGCGGCAATAATTGATAATTAATTGATAGGTCCTTTCTTTCTTCCGTTCCGACTGAATGGCGCAACTTACAGAGACTTTTTAGAAAATGAATTGCCGGGACTACTTCAGAATGTACCATTAGAAATTCGTATCCTCATGTGGTTTATGCATGATGGGGCTCCGGCCCATTTTAGCGTTGTAGCCAGGGAATTCCTTAACACTGTCTATCTAAATCGATGGATCGGTAGGGGTGTAGAAGAACCTAACCAGGCGTGGGCACCAAGGTTCCCATATCTGAACCCGCTAAATTTCAATTTTTGGGGATATTTGAAGTCACTAATTTATAAAACTCTAGTAGCGAACGAGGAAGATCTGAGAAACCGAATAGTAGACGCCTGTGAAACAATAAGAAACACACCAATAATTTTTGAGCGGGTACGAGATTCAATGACTAGAAGACTGAATGCCTGTATCTTCTCTGAAGGTGGACACTTTGAACAATTTATTTTAATACAATTAAGTTTCCTTTATTTTATTTTATTCCACGTATTCAAAATTTCTTGAAATAAAATGTTGATATTTCTTGCAAATTTTATTGAAACAAATACAGATTTTGCACCCTTGATACAAAAATAACTATTTTAAACGAGTAACAATAAATAGGTGGTGTCCCCTACAAAAAACCAAAACTACTTACTTGAACGTCAAATTCATTTCCTGAGCATTCTTGTGAAAAATCCCAAATATTGGTAATAACTTCAACACGCATCGATTATCAAATAATCGACTTGAAATTAAATATTATCAAATTTAATATCTAGAAAACGGTTGCTTATAGCGACTTGTAAAACGAGTAGCTTTTTTACGTTGATATGATGGAGAAATTGATTTTTCCACTGAAAAATGTGCTAGAAGTACGCTCAAAAAAGTTATGAATCTTCAAAAAAAGACGTGTAGGTGACGCCCCCTACGAGTAAGAGCAATAATAACATCAGGTTCAAATTTGACACCTCAAAAAACCTCTCCAATTTTCGTTCATTTAAGGTCAGTATTTCGAAAGTTATTAAAAAAAAACTAAAATAATAATGAAACTTTAACACCCTGTATCTTGGAAACGAAGCGTTTCCGGACATATATTTATACGGATAATTCATATTAGAATATTGCGAGGAATCACCTCCTGAAGTTTGTCAAAGTACTTTTGAATCACCCTGTACAAAGTAGAGTAGAAAATGTCAAAATTTCTCTAAGTGCCAATAATAACTTGAACGAACATTTGATCAACACAAAACATAAAATCGACAAACTATCTAAAAGTGGCATCTACAAATTGAGCTGTGGTGATTGTAATGCAACATATGTCGGTAGAACTTATAGACCTCTGAATGCCCGCATAAATGAGCACTTGAATAAATATGAACATTCCTCTTTCGGCAATCACCTGAAAGGTACTAAGCATAACTTCAGCCCCAGTGTTAATTCGCAGATTTTACATGAGGTTACATCAAAGAACTACAATAGATTTGATTTTCTTGAGGACCTACACATTAAAAATGAATTACTCAACAACAATCTCTGCCTGAATATAAAAGAAAACTTGAACAGATCCTTCATTCCACTTCACAGACGTTTGGAGTAAAGTTAGGTACTCTCAAATAGTCCACCAATTTTTCGCAAATATCTCCAGGATTCCATAACGAAATCAACAATTCTAGGTTAGATCAGAGATAAATTGGTTTCGTGTACATTTGACAGATGGTTGACATTGGAGGTAGAACAATCTCGCATTTTCTCTTTGGTGAATAATGTTTATTCGAAACTTTACTGTCTTTGAGTGACATATTGTGACAATGGACCCGACAAAATACTTCTTCAGTTTACATTATGTTCATCGAGAACGGTATGCTTTTGATGCATTTTTCTTGCATTTCGCAACAGCACATATGAAGACATGATCATCTACGAATTAAACAATATCATATGTAATCCAACTAATAAATTCTTTTTTGAATTGGTGAACATGTTCGATTTTCCAACATAAAAAAATCGGAAAAGTGAGATTGTTTTACCTCCAATGTCGACTATCTGTCAATTGTGCACGAAACCAATTGACAATTGGATTCGTTGGCTTACTTCTGTTCACTTCGCGTTGAACCATAGAACATCTTTTTCTTTTTCTCATCTATCTGTGTTCGAAAATTCATCCATTCTTTGACAAATTGAGAAAGTTTGGCAGTTTATTTTTAAGATTTTATTTTTGCACTGTTCACTGTTTTTTACATCTTTATACATTTTAACCTTGTCAATGTTCCTTGTTCTTGCCTGGCGAGTAAGTGATATTTTGACAATAACTCGAGTAAAGTACAACCAACCAGAAATCTAAGAAGGTCGTAAATCAATAGTAGCCGACGACCCTCATTATTACCTATTGAACGAAATATAGATAAACAATAAAATTGTGTGTCCCTTCAAAGATTCCCAGGTCCGGATTAAAATATCTCATGAAATAGTTTGGCATTTTAATAATAGTGGGCTCTCCATTATTTTTAGCTTTTGTTGACAGTTTTGTATTTAAATTTATTTGATAATAAAAAATCTCGTCAGGTTGATTTAGAACCCTTGGTAAGGATATGTTGAAATGTGTGTAAATAATGAAATTTACTTACCTGGCCACCAGACTTTCAGTAATAATGGGCTATCAACGAGATTATAGTCTATTTACGGTTTTGAAATAAATTACCTACCATATTTGGAAAACAAGACTGTTTTGAAAACTGACCGCTTTCCAATTTCAGAAATAAAAGGGGGAAAGTTGAACAACATTGAGTCATTACCTACCTAATATTCCGTTGTGTCAGTTGTGTCTATTTTGAAGTGTCTATTCGATTTTTTGTCGTGAAAAATGTGGCGTCCATGGGCTCATCCTGAAGCTAGTACTTCAACTGGTGGTCGTAGTACCACTAGTCGACAAATGTTACACCCTCATGAGAAACAAATTATATTAAATGTTCATACTTCCCTTCTGGAACGTGGAATGTCCAAGGATCAAGCTGTGCAAGAAAGTGCTTCTTTAACAAAAACACGGTATTCCACAGTGTTTAAAGTAGTAAGTAACCCTATTTTAAATGGAAAGAAACGAAAAGACTCTGGTGGTTCAAGGAAACTAGGTGGCTGTGATGTAGATATGATTCGAAGAACAATAAATGCCTTGTATAAAGAGCAAATTGTGCCTATATTAGATATTCTAATGCGACGGCTTAAAAAGAATGAAACTGGTATCTAGTGTTGCGAAGAGACTTAGGAAGTCTCTTTTACAGAACGGATTCAAATTTAAAAACTCACTAGTAGCAGAAAAATCATAATGGAATCTGTGCGCCTCAAGAAATGGAGATTTGAATATTTATTGGCAATAAACGAATTTAGAGAATAATGGTAGAATAGTAGTGTATTTGGATGAAACTTGGTTCGATACACACGATATTCCAAACAAAAGTTGGGTAGACTCATCTGACTTGTGCCAAACTAATGCGCCGTCTAATAAAGGAAAACGCATTACGGTAATTCACGCAGGAACCGAAAATGGTTTTATACCAAATGCGTTGTCTTTATCGGCAAAGAATATTAAGGACTCTTTAGTCGATTATCATGATGATACTACGGCCGAATTATTTGAAAACTGGTTCCAAAATGAACTCGTACTAAATACTCCACCCAACAGTATTACCGTCATGGATAATGCTACCACAGTCGAAGACTAGATAAAGCACTATGTTCAAATGACACCAAAGCCACTAAACAAGTATATATGTAATGATATGTACTATGAGGAAAAGTACTAGAAGTTTTAGGCAGTTATTCGATGAAAAAAAAAAAATTTTGTGATTCATTGGCTGAAAGCTTGGAACATACGGTGCTCAGACTTCCTCCTTATCACTGTATATTTAACCCAATTGAACATATATGGCATCAGCTTAAGTCAGCAGTTCGAAGAAATAATACTTCTCCAACCTTGAGTTCAACTGTGGTAGCTCTTATTCAAACAGAAACTGCAAACATTCCTGTTAGCAGCTGGGCCAAGTGTGTTTCCCATATTAAAAACGTGGAAAAGTCATATATGGATATAGAAAAAAAAATCCCAAAGAAAAGTTTATTATCAATTTGGATGACGACAGTGAAACTGATCTTCGTGAGTAATTTTGTTTATAAATACCTTTTATCGAGAGACTGAACTTTTTATAAAGTATAAAGTTTGACATTTTACATTATTTAGGTATATCATATATTATTATATAATATAGTATAATTATATGAATATCATTATCATATATTATATATGAATAAACAATTCTCAATTATATTCAAGCGATTTTTCTCAATAATTTAACCCAATATCATTATACCTACCAATAAAACAAATTTTATGGCTAGGGCAACTCTGCGTAGAATCCACCGCCTGCTGATAACTCAAGTGATGATTTGCAACCTTCTTAGATTTATGGTTCTACCATACCTAATAATTATTTGAACAACATATATATATATATATATATATATAAAACAATCTTCCTTCATTCGCTCAATTTGCAGGCAAGCCCTGACAAGTACTCGCCCAGAATTTTTTGTCGGGGGTGGTCCAGGTCCAGGCAGATGATTAGAGTATCGCGTAAACGGATACGTAAAAAAATGGTAGAAGTAGTCCATATTACTCAAAGTGGAATGGATAGAATAAAAGAATTATTGGGAAGGGTGAGGGAGGGGGGTGTGAACTTCAAATATCGCCACGAAAACAATATATATGTAGTTCACTTTATTTCCGAAGTGAAGGCATTTCGGAAAATTATACTTCCATCGTCAGTACGAATACAAAGTGTTATGCCCTGTAATTACAGAAATGCATTTAAAAGATAATTACCAAGACGTAACCATTGTATACCGAATGCTTACATGACTCATCTAGGAGAGCAAAACAAAGTTTTTTATTGCTACCCGTTACAGTCACAGCGAGATAAGGAAGTCAGTTTAAATAATTACCAAAACACCCGTCCTAAGTCGATAAACACTGAGCAGTTGAAAGACGAGATAACGCGATGTATCACCACCCCGCATCGTTACTGGAGGTGAACAACTTATAAATCACCGGGAATCGAGACACCTCTGAAATTCATAAACACACTTGTTGGTCATTAACTCAGCGATAACGCGCCAGCGATCGTAAATACCTGTCATTCAGTAAAATATTATCCAATTATAACATAAGATAAGCGAGAACGGGTTAGACAAACAAGTCCCTTATCAGTTTTACGATGTCACCTCGTTAAAATACTCATAAAACACACTAAGCTCCGCCCACTAGCTCCCGTGTTGAAGATCATATAAAAGCGTGAGTTTCATGTCAACAATGAGCAGTTCGATTTGGTATTCCACAGTGAACCCGAGAATATGCCATTCTCAAAAGTTAGGTTAAAAAGTCAGTCTAATTACAGTATCGTGCAATAATAATGAGAGTTTCCAAACCAGTGTAGTTAACTTCAGCAAACATAGAAACTCAGCCGATTCAAATCAAGTATTGAAGCTCCTAGTAAAAACACGAGTGAACAGTATAGTTTCCACAAATTGTAAAAGCTTCCAAAACAGAGATAATAACGGGATTCCGCAATTTCAATGGTTCACGATCACTTAGAAAAACTTTATCTGTATACGAATATACCGGACGAATTAATTAGAATAACCGATTGACGCGGGAGAAAACGAACTGATAATAATAACTTCTAAGCTAATTGCCGTTTAAAACTACTCCAGTGAATAAGTGGTAAACAGGGTGAGTCTCATGTTTGTTTTTCTGTATTTATGTTTATGGCAAAACCCAACCCATTAAAATGTGTATGTGTCTAAAAAGTATTTCCATAGTTTTCAAGATTACAAAGATCTCAAAAAGAGAAGTATTGTTAGTCGTTGGTAGCAATTGAATTTCAAGATTGTTCTTTTATTAAAATTATTTCTATTGTGAAGCCACTGCAGAATTATCTGCCAATACGCTAATTTCGTTTTCATTGTACGAATATTGTTGCCTATCATACGTCCATAGACGATTGATAGAATTGTGTCAGTTTTTATTAAATATATATATATACATTTTTAACATTTTATGAGTGCATTATTATTTTATCAAATAATTGTTTAGTTCGAACCTTTCTGAACGGTAGTATTTCCTGAATAAACAACTCATGTTCCGGTATTGAAAGAAAGGATATTGATATTTGTAGACCGCTCCATATATCATATCCGGTTCGACTATATTCATATAGTCGATGCTTTTAATACTGTTTTTCCAACCTAACGAATAACGTCTGGTATTACAGGTGTGGTGGGTTAGTTCACAACACCCTGTATAGCCCAGTCGTCAACATTGGTGGTCAGGTGTGTGGTTTTCCCAACACCCCTGTAGCCCAGTTGTTAACATTGATGTCAGGTGTGCGAGTAATAATTGAGGAAGTACATTAACGCATATATGATATTTTCCACAGAAAAAAAGTGTCAAACAAAAATTTAATTTGAAATTTTTTTTTAATAAATATTTTAATTTTTTATTTTTACAAATAAGTGTCAGTGGAAAAAAGACTAATTTGAACAGAAGTAAATGAGTAGAAAAATTGTGAAAATAGTTTAGTATAATATCGTTGTTATTTTGCAAACACGATATTGGGAAAATAAATAGATATAGCGTTTATACCGATCAAAAACTCAGGAAGTATTCGAAAAGGCAATTTTATCAAAATAATTGAATCATGGAAACTCAGACAACAGTGCCGAGGGTTAGATATGAACCGCAAATTAGTATCACTTTGGATAATATTCCTTTTTATAATGGTACCACAGAAATCAAAGATTTTATTCGTGAAATTGAAGATTTGGCAGCTGTAGCAAAATGGACAGACAGTCAAATGAGTTCTATAGTTAGATTAAAACTGAAAGGCATCGCTAGATTATTTATTGAAGCAGAAGATGAATTACAAAATACCGACAACTGGCAATTAATTAAAAAGGAATTATTGAACAGTTTAGCAAATTGAAATACCTGGAGAAGCACAAAAAGAATTTCTGAATTGTTATCAGAAAACGACTGAATCAGTTAGGAATTTTTTCATAAGATTAAAAATATGTGCAGCGAAGATAAGGCACCTCACAGGAAATCATAGAATTGACAATGTATTAGAGCAAAAATTCGAGCAGGATATTTTGGTTCAATTTGCCATTGGATTGTTAGATCCTGTTAGAAAAAAGTTTTATCTGAAAGTCCTGTCAGTTTAGAAAACCTTAAAAAAAGAATTAATTGAGCAAATTACGAATACACCGAATATGAATTTCAGAACTTTCAATGCGAATATAATATTGTGCACACATTGTAACAGAAAAGGTCACACAGCAGGAGATTGTTATATGAAAAACTGCGTATGCCTAACATGTCAAGAATTCGGACATATGTCATATCGTTGCCCAAATAGGAATAGCTTTCAAAATAAGAGATTCAATGAGTCAGGAAAATGGTTTTCCAACTACGCTAAGGAAAAACGATTTAAAAAATATGGAAAAATGAATAAATATAGAAAAGAATTTTCTAACAATTCGAAAGAAAATAGATTTCGATCTCAGGGGAACAGGAATGAACGAGGACATACAGGAAATGGTTAAATATAAGAAAGAAAAAAGAAAAAAAAATGAAAAACAACGACTATTTAATAGTGGAGGCAAGGGAAAATATACTAATCGACGAGAACAGAAAAATGTAATTAATTTAGAAATAGCAGGAATTTTGAGGCATATATCCATAGATATGAGATCTCAAGTATCAGTGGCTCATATTAATATTGTTAGAGGTATGAAATTAAATTATGATTTGCCGTATCACCTCAGAAATGGACAAGGAAATTTCACTCATTATATTGGCTCGGTTATATTGCCAATCAAAATAAAGGAAGGAAAAATTCTGAAACATGAATTCTTAATAGTTGAAAATGATCACCGTAGTACTGAAATAACACTGGGATTAGATTTTTTACGAAAATATGACGTGCAACTTGATTGGAGAGAAAATCAAATGTATTTATCAGGGGAAAGTATCGAGTTGAAGAAAAAAATCCAACACATATGCCAAACGAATCGGGATGACCAACAGAGAGAGTTGAAAAATAGATTTGAAGAGATAGAAAAACGATTGAGAGACGTCACTACCATGATGGGAGATTTGATGGAACGGAATTCTGTAGAAAAACTAGAATTGAAGAGGGAGGGCCCGCCCAAATCAATCCGCGAAGTATTCCTAAACAGAGTTTCATGCCATGAAACGAGACGTACAACTTCGAATCAAATAGAGATATCAGGGACCGGTGATTTAATTGTGACACCAGGTTTAGAAAAAACAGTTTCAAAGATGTCAGCGACTGGTGATTTAAAGGAGACGCTAGTCTGCAAAGAAATAGTTGAAATTGAAGAATATGGAGAATCGTCTGGAAAAAGGGAAAAGCGAAACATGCGTTTAAACGAGCAACAAGAGGGAAGAGATGAAATTAGAAAAGTGCCACATATGGAAAATGGAAAAACCGACGCACCCTGTACATTAGGACCGATAGTCACAAGTGACAGTCGACAAGTGGGAATGCATACGTATAGGTACGAGCATTTCCTGCCTAAAGAAACGGAGAGATGTAACGGAACATTGCCCATACAGCACTACAGCGAGGATGAAGAAAATTATAGTCAGAGAATGGAAAAAGTTGGTATGAAAGCTTTTGAAAGTGAAAATATTCCCGAAAGTAGCCAGACATATTCAGGAAGAACGGAAATTGCAACAGTTAATGCATCAAGGAATCAAGGGAAAGTGATCGATGGAGAAAATAGTAAATCATTGGAAGATAGTTTAAGTGATACATCACCCAAGGAGATGCTCTATCCACCAGGAAGTTGGAATCTGCCAAGCACCTAGGAATAACAGTCGCCAAAGATAAGATTTTTCTACAGTCGTAAATCACAAGGATGAAAAATGTCTTGCCTAAGGACAAAATTCTACCCCCAGATTTTTTGAATGTAGGTAAAAGTTCAAGCAAAAGTATAGTGAACTCCGAAGATACGAAATTACGAAGTATTACAGAAAATGGATTTTTAACGCCGAGAAAACGAAGCATAGGAGAAGATTTTAATATAGATACGAAAGTAAAGAAAGAAATAAAAACCCGAAGTGAAAAAGATTAGAACTTTAGCCAGACAGAAAGGAAAATCTAATTTAAAAAAGACATCGCACGTTAATTTTGAAATTCAACCAGTGGAAGAAACAAAAAAGCAAATAATATCCGCTGATCGATTCAACAAGTATAGGAATGAAAGCAGCAGACAAGCGACACAAGAAAATGAGGTAAAATTAGATCAAGTTTTGGTTCAAACTCAAGAAAATATGCCAGATGAATTACCAATAGTTAATGCCGAAAATATAGGAAAATGTCAGCCAAAGGAAATGTCCAAAGAAAATGAAGAAAACATTTCTGAAAATAAATTCCCCCTTTCACAACCCATGACACGCGGCACTGTTCAAATGACACCCATGAAAAATTTGGTTCAATCAGTTATATATCAGTAAAAATAATAGTATGGTAATTATTATAGAGACTGCAAAAGACGCAGAAAAATTGAAAAAAATCCCTGAAGGTTAATTTGCCAAAACATATTTATAGCTACGAGGAACTTGTAAAAATTGGAATGAATAATAATACGAATTGCCCCGATACTTTAATGAAAAAACGGAACTAAATTAATTGTATCATAGTACGGGAACAAACTGAAAAAAAAAATATATATAAGGGAATCAACGCAAAACGGGAAACGCAAACAGAGACAATTTTATCAAGTGTTCTGATGTTAAATAATGAAGTAAATTCCCCGGAATTTTCAACAAAGCTATTTTGAGACGGATATAGTTCATTACAGGTCATAGAAAAAACGAAGAATGGTCGACAGAACTAGAATGAAACACTGTACGGATTACAGGCTATAAAAAACCACAAAAGCGATATGTTATGAAAATTAATGCAAATAGAAACAGTTATAGAATATCGAATCGCCGAGTTACATAATACAGAGAAATAATATAATCACGATTCTCGGAAAATGGTTTACGGATTTGTAGAATATTCACACTAGAACATCGCGACGTTTACAATTGTACAGTACCTAAGTAAAAATATTGATAAAATTTACTAACCGCGCATATATGGAAGGTTTTGATAGGAATATCGTGGACTATTATTGTTGAACCCAAGAAAATATCTCTGAAAAGATGGCAGTGGACAATCCAGCATGGCGAAGCGAAATTATGAGACCAGCAGAATCGAGAGCATTACGAATTCACAGCATGGCTGAAGTTCAAGCACTCCGCACAGAATTCAGTAAACACCATTCACCAAGCAAATCACCTGTGTTAAGTGGTACCGCACAAATAGGAGTCCCAGGAACGAAGATTTTTAAACGAATGAATTACCACCGTTTGACCACCGGAAACCGAACACCATTTACAACATTACGCCAACGAATGCACTTGCCACTGAACCAGAAAACACAGGCTGTGTTATCTGTCTAGCCCCGATACCGACTAAATATCACGGATCACTGACTCGAAATCGTATGGAAGGCCCTACAATCCCCAAAAACCAGATGGTTAGAGAAGATAAAGAAGGAACAAATCGTCCCGTGTCGCTGCTACGTACCCTTACCCAGCGGCGTAGCAGGAAAAATTCCCAGAGGATCCAACGGCTAGAGTTAAATTGATGCCCACCGGAATAGAAGTGAGAAAATCCCCTCGTTGAAGAAGGCGAGTACATACCCTTACAGTATGGAAATTACCCCATGGAAGAAAAAGACTTTATTGTGTGTTTGCATGATTATTTGCATGTTATTTTTAAGAAAATTAGAATTAAGTACTGAGCAGTGAGGTTAATAAATTTGGGGATAGATTATAATTATCCTCTAGAAGATGTAAACAGTAATCTATTGTAATTGTCAAAGCAAGACGTATAAAATTTGTCGCTAGAATAGGATTACACTTCAGAAAGTTAAAACATTTTTGCTTATTGTAGGTGAAAGAGTTGTTATTCGAAAAAAAATTGAGTTTGTCAAAGTTTTTTGTTTTGAGGGTTGGGTCGAATGTTATGCCCTGTAATTACAGAAATGCATTTAAAAGATAATTACCAAGACGTAACCATTGTATACCGAATGCTTACATGACTCATCTAGGAGAGCAAAACAAAGTTTTTTATTGCTACCCGTTACAGTCACAGCGAGATAAGGAAGTCAGTTTAAATAATTACCAAAACACCCGTCCTAAGTCGATAAACACTGAGCAGTTGAAAGACGAGATAACGCGATGTATCACCACCCCGCATCGTTACTGGAGGTAAACAACTTATAAATCACCGGGAATCGAGACACCTCTGAAATTCATAAACACACTTGTTGGTCATTAACTCAGCGATAACGCGCCAGCGATCGTAAATACCTGTCATTCAGTAAAATATTATCCAATTATAACATAAGATAAGCGAGAACGGGTTAGACAAACAAGTCCCTTATCAGTTTTACGATGTCACCTCGTTAAAATACTCATAAAACACACTAAGCTCCGCCCACTAGCTCCCGTGTTGAAGATCATATAAAAGCGTGAGTTTCATGTCAACAATGAGCAGTTCGATTTGGTATTCCACAGTGAACCCGAGAATATGCCATTCTCAAAATAGTTAAAAAGTCAGTCTAATTACAGTATCGTGCAATAATAATGAGAGTTTCCAAACCAGTGTAGTTAACTTCAGCAAACATAGAAACTAAGCCGATTCAAATCAAGTATTGAAGCTCCTAGTAAAAACACGAGTGAACAGTATAGTTTCCACAAATTGTAAAAGCTTCCAAAACAGAGATAATAACGGATTCCGAAATTTCAATGGTTCACGATCACTTAGAAAAAACTTTATCTGTATACGAATATACCGGACGAATTAATTAGAATAACCGATTGACGGGGGAGAAAACGAACTGAAAAAAAAAACTTCTAAGCTAATTGCAGTGTAAAAATACTCCAGTGAATAAGTGGTAAACAGGGGTGAGTCTCATGTTTGTTTTTCTGTATTTATGTTTATGGCAAAACCCAACCCATTAAAATGTGTATGTGTCTAAAAAGTATTTCCATAGTTTTCAAGATTACAAAGATCTCAAAAAGAGAAGTATTGTTAGTCGTTGGTAGCAATTGAATTTCAAGATTGTTCTGTTATTAAAATTATTTCTATTGTGAAGCCACTGCAGAATTATCTGCCAATACGCTAATTTCGTTTTCATTGTACGAATATTGTTGCCTATCATACGTCCATAGACGATTATAATTATCAAGCTTTTATTAAATATATATATATACATTTTTAAAATTTTATGAGTGCATTATTATTTTATCAAATAATTGTTTAGTTCGAACCTTTCTGAACGGTAGTATTTCCGGAATAAACAACCCATGTTCCGGTATTGAAAGAAAGGATATTGATATTTGTAGACCGCCTCCATATATCATATCCGGTTCGACTATATTCATATAGTCGATGCTTTTAATACTGTTTTTCCAACCTAACGAATAACGTCTGGTATAACAGGTGTGGTGGGTTAGTTCACAACACCCTGTATAGCCCAGTCGTCAACATTGGTGGTCAGGTGTGTGGTTTTCCCAACACCCCTGTAGCCCAGTTGTTAACAAAAGAGTTTAACAAATGGTCACCATATATGAAATAACAAACAAATGTACTAAGGACAAATTTCGTTATCTACACTTTACATATATATTATCTCTTAATTTGTGTATGATAATAATGCATAGTGACAGACTCGATGACTTTTTCATTCTCATCATTTTACACAAATTGAGAGATAATATGATAATAACATATGTACATTGTAGATGACAAAATTTGTCCTTCATCCATATGTTTATTTTATTTATGGTGGCCATTTGTTAAACTCTTCGTATTCGTGCAAATGATGGAAGTATGAAATTAATACACTTTATATTTGGAAATAAATTAAACTCCATAGATATTGTTTTCTTGGAGATTGACTTGGAGACCCCCCCCCCATTTGGATACGTAAAAGTTCCTCGGAAATAAAAAGCAAATAAATTTTCTCAAGTTATTCAATAAATCACAAATTCAGAGGCATATGCCGTACAGTGAAGTATTTGAGGCAAAAACCTGGTCAAAAGTGTAAAAGTAAAAATTGCTCAACAATTGAAAAAAGTTCATTTTATTATTACTAACTGGTGCGTGGGTCACATCATTTCCTGGAGCATAAGTAACATCCAGGATCTCCCAGCCTGAGTTAAAGAACAGGTTTCTTTGTGAGTGAACTATTTGATTACGTTTTGGCACTATATTTTTACTGCACAATACAGGTTTTTCGTTTTTCAACTTCTGAAGATGGAAAAGGTATTAATAGACTAGCATTGTACGAATTGGTTAAAGAGTCTGCTGGAAAATTGAATGATGGAAAGCTCGGTGAAGAAGATGACGGAGATCAGAGTTCAGGAATAACAGATTGAAAAAGTTAATTTTTCGAAGACACTGAAAAACTAAGATCCCTGCAGTGACTAAACTTTGGTACATATTAAATGTAATATATATATATATATATATATATATATATATATATAGTGTTTAGATGAGTATGATTGTGGTTTATTTTTTTTATTATTTATCCATTTGTTTTCCAATCAGACATCATAACAAAAAAAAAATTTTTTTGTTTTTTTCTAAATTTTTACCTTTTTTTCAAAAAACTTTTACTCAGTTGCCCTTTTAATTTAATTCTAATATGTTATAAATAAAAACCCCCAAAAAAATATTTCAAATGTCCGGCTATGGATTTTATCTTTTTTTTTTACCTTATTTCCTTTTACCCCCAAATTAACCCCAAATTGGGACCCTTTTAACCAGAGTCGGTTCTTTTGGGGGGCCACCGGGAGTTTTTGATGTCAGTTTGAAAATAGCAACTTTATTTTTCTCAATGATTGGAAAAAATGGGAAATTTTAAAAAAAAAAATTTCCTTCATTCAGGGGGACTTTTCAGTTGACTATTTCTGCGATAATTAAATTTTAATTAGTGTTTTTAAACAAAATATACATAAAAATTGCAGTTACGGGTAATAAAAGGAAATGTAACCTATTTTTTTAAGTTATGTAGTCTATATATCAAAAGTATGAAAGTGTTCTATCGGGAAAGGGGTTTTTTTAAAAAAAGGTTTATTTTTTAAGTGAACTGGGGTTTAGTAACTTTTTTTTGGTTCAAAAACCTGTGGTTTTGGGAAAAAAAAAATGTTAGTGTCTCAGATCGTTTCTCCCGTTCCTGGAAACTGCCGTTCCAGACCGCAGCCCCCCTTTTTACTGTGAATTTGCCCCGTGCTGGGATATGTCTCCCAAAAAAGAAGGTAAGTTTTGTTCTGCATCAGGGTTTTTTTTCAGGGAAAAGTTCTTTTTAGTATTTCCTTGTAACGTAGTGGGGAAAAACGGGTTTTTTAACGGAAATATTTTGATTTTTTTTAAATTCAAATTTTGAGTGGGTTCTTCCCAAAAATTTTTTTTTTCTAATTTACCGTTTTCCCAATTTTTTCCCTAGATACCACAACTTTTTTTGTTTTCCCCGAATTTTCGGGTTTACACGCACTTTTTTTTTTGCACTTTTCATTATTTTCGTTTTTTTGACAGTTTTTATTCACTAAAGCAAATAACCCAACAACAT